>JBCEWB010876096.1:0-12308 GCA_039654565.1 Peronia peronii
GAAAGAGTAGGCTGCGTGCCGCTGTCCGGGCAAAATTTCCAAATTCCAAATTTCTACCCACAAAATTCTCAGCAAAACCAGGCAACCTCTTAAAAAAAAAAAAAAAAAGCCGAGATAATCCTACTTTCTTGGGATTGAAAGGCTCAAGAAAAACAAAAAAGAAGAGGAAATTAAATGAGTAACTTCGACACATGCAGGACCGTATTATTAAATGGCACAAAGTTTGAACTGTTGGTTACGAAGTAAATTATATGTGAATAGAAGAGCTTAGAGCCTGCTGTAATGTTGTTCAAAACCTAATCTTATGCAGCACAAGCAGAGCTCCTGACCATAGCTTAGTATAGATAAGATGGCTTTAGAAGACCTGAGAGACTTGTAATGTTGTTCAAAAGCTGTTCTTTAAGAGCTTAGCGACTGTTGATAGGCATGTTAACAATCAAGACTTATGTATTGTATTACCAGTGAATATCAGGGTTGCTACTGTTATTCTTATGTGTATGGCCATCTTTGTGCATATTTGTGTGTAATTATTTGTTACAGTTACGTTATGAGACTTAGAATCTGAAAAATAATATTATTGCTAAGGGGTGATTGGGCGACTATATTTGTGATAGGGATAGATAAACAGAATCTTTTGATGATTCAGCAATTGATAATTATGATTGACTAAGATTGAGATATCATCCTAAAATTGGAAACATGGATCCTAAGATCTATCGAACTTTACTGCAAAGTAAATTGTACTGTTTCCATAGTTGGCTTTGCCCGCAGTATGTTTGCAAAAACACCTTCTGGCTCCCACTCTCAACGCCATCAGTTCACCCTCTACCTATGCCTCTCCTTACTTACCATAGCTGATTTGACCCTTAACCCCGAGTTCAAACCTTTCACCGGGTTATACACCTTACTAAGTTCACCCATCTCACCGTCAGTATACATGTACACATATTATACTTAGCACAACAGTACATCCACAAGCAGGCATTCATCAGACGGCTATGACAAAGCATGTCTACTATTATATGACCATGGTGAGTCGAGTGTATTATCTTTGCCTCGAACATGCATGCTGGCATAATAGTACGTTCAATTACTAATACATGTACGTTACATTCTGAAGAAGTTTCTTGTAGACGATTTGAAATTCTCTTGGATTTTGTTTTTATTTCATATCTGTAGGCTTCATGTACATGTATTATTGATGGAAAATGGTTACATTTATCGTTAAATATGTGGATATGAGGTAGCCTATTACACCTGTGTAGTTTTAGAAGACACTAATATTATGTACGTAATGAGACGTGCTGTCTGTGGCAGTCCCTAAGCGTGTTGTTCATGGATGTTTTATCTATGCTATGAACTAATGGTGGCATGGTTCTTACGGGTGCAAGAGTAATGTTGTGGTCCATGTACCGGTAACAGAAGCCTTGCACGCCGATTTAATCCTTTCGCATGCCTATTTAGGGCACTGATCTTCCTGGCTGTAGAACCAAGATCTTACACCTCCGGATTAGCCTTCCTAATTCACTGAACCACCAATTGATATTGCCCGTTTGGGATTATTATTTCATTATATGGCTTTGGTTTATTTATTGACAACCTCTACCAGAGAAGAATATTTCAGAAAGCTGTCCGTTTCTGCCAGAGAAGAATGTTTCAGAAAGTTCAGAATGTTTACAGCCTTTAACACTGTCATTGCCAAACATTCATATGAGATAAAGAAATTCAAATGATTCACCCTCAACATCAATTTTTAAGTATGTGTGGAGCCTTTTAATCCTTGGGGTCGGATTATCTTAGCTTTAAGCGCGTGCTCGGTTTAGTGAGAAGAAAACAATTCGGGCAGCCATTTGGAGTTTTGTTTGTTTGTTTTTCAGGGAGCTGGAAATTTTACCGAGTCAGTATAGCACTCAGTGTTTAGTATGGACAAAGTCTATTTGTTAAAGGTAAATTTTTAACCCCATAAGATCCGGAGCAGTTTTTAAAACAAAAGGATCATAATATCCTGAGGCATACTTGAATTTCCATCATTTTATTTTTTTATGACGATGAGAGTAACCCATATGATGACATAATTCGTTCTGACTTAATATTGATTGTCGTTAAAAGTTTGTGTTCAAGGATAACTTTATGATGGAAAACAGACAACATATTTCCAGTCCTCAGTTTTTTTAAAGCCATAATTAAAAGTATAAGATTATTTGCCACGCTGAAGTGTAGAGGATTAACATTAGTAATACAGAGAAATCCCGACGATATGTCATAGATTGGAGCTCCCAAGCTTTCAGTCACAACAAAGAGCCGATCGATTCTCTTTTGATCAATGGAATCTTGAGCGAGTGGAGAGCACAGCTACTCGCTCGCGCGCACACAAAGTGCTGCCAGTTGGTAGACAAGGTCAGCTGGAGCACTGCCAGATGTAGACACAGCGCTATGTAATACAGGAAAGGCTTTGCGCGTGTGTACTCATTCCGTCACCAAGCACGGAGAGATTAGAACGTGTGGGCAAGAGCTCATAATAATATCATTTGCGTTGAACATGGTTAAACAGCAAGGACTGAGAGATACGAAAGTGAGTGACTGACGGATTGTGTGGTGACGGAATGGTTGAAATCATAATTATAAATACATGGATCTTTAAATAGATGAGTGAGCAAGTGAAAGAATGGTGGAATGACTGAACGAGCACGTACATCATTTGAGAGGGAATATGAGAAAGTGAACTGAGCTGAATGAAATAATTCACTGGTGTTTATGTGAAAATAAGCATGTGGAAACGATCGGTTGATAGAGTCTCAGGTATCTGTAGTTGTCCATCAAGATAGTGAGGAAAGATTATAAGGTTCAGGTGGGCATTGATATAATCTAGTCGAGCGATTGGATATAATTCTGCTGTCATTTTTAAGAATACAGTATATGCAGTTACTAAAACCTGCATATTATTATACTGTATTTTAAAAAATGACGGCAGAATAGCCCCAGTTAACAATTCAACGCGCAGCAGCATGTCTAAATAAATTCCCTCGATGAGCCATCTCCTTCCTAGACGCTACAATTGCTGCTGTAGGACCATTTCCTTAGCAAACATCTGGGTTATTCATATAATCTATATCTACTTTTTGTCCCTCTCCTCTCTTTTCGATTTCACTTTTCTGGACTGGCCCAAAGCGACCGATCGCAGTTTTCTTGGGTCGAATTTCTGTTTGCACAATGGGTAAGAGGCGATAACACTACGTCAATGGTACAAAAAGCGATGTTCTCGGGTGCAGCTATAGTGAACATAACATGACAACATCCAATTCAATGATTTTGTATTGCAGTTGAGTATAGCGATATGTGGACCCTCATAATTTAATGGTAATGATAATTAATCCCAGCATTCCAAACGCTTAGCTCCATGACATTGTGACCCTAGATACACAAAATAGGGCCAGTAGCCTATATGATGTTGTATTGTGATGAAAGGCGTGTACTTTCTGTAATTAATCAAGACATGAGCGGCAGTGATGTCATATATTAGCATTTTTATTGGCTGACAGATGCTGGCCAATGGAAAAGGACGTTGCAAAAGAAGAATTTGGGCCTATCGATCTGCGATTGATTTTGAGACGCTAACGAAACAAACTCAACGGCTTTTCCATGCCGAGATCAAATACCTGTACGTTTATAAAATGTGACTAACGGAATATGGATGAATAGAAAAATAAATATAGCAACATAGAAGAGATATTTTCTGTTAACATAAAGCGAGACCATAAAAGAAACCCACCATCCATCGCACAAAGTAAAAATTGCAGACGACAAACTCGATTCAAGGGAAGTAACTCTAAAATTATGTGGCTCGGCAGCCATATTCAGGCATAAATTGTAGGACGTGATGAGCAAACATTAATGGATAGGATGACTGGACGGTGCTATTTTATATTTTACATCACCTATTTCTGAAGCTGTGAGTACACGATTATACCACACTACACAATATTCATGCTGTTGTTGAGACCAGCACAGGATAGTGTTTCGAGCGACAGATCCAGTTGCATGTTTCCCCCCCTTTTTTTCCAGTATTATGCTATCGAAGTACTCAAGGGAGGGATCACATTATGACAATGGACTTGCACTTGACTACGCCGCAAGTAGCCAAACCCATTTGTTGCGCTAGATTACTCATCAGTGGTTTTGTTATATTTTTTCAGACGGTTTTTAGCAGAGGAAGACAACAGAAAGCTTTGTGACTTGAGATGAAAGAATAACAGCTCATTAGATCTAGTAACAGAGGAAGATAATAATACACATCAACAATGGAGAGCCCATGGGGAGACAGAGACTGGCAGTATCTGACGGATTATAGTGAACTCCCACTGTGTATACTTCAACTTGACCCAGCAGATAGGGCAGTAATTCGCATTGCAGGTAAGAAGTTAGAGTGATTTCTTTATGTTGCTTCCCTTTTGTTATCCTCCCTCTGCTATGTTTTGTATTGATAGTGCCAAATAAGTGCTAATTATTGTGTTGGGTTATCAGCCAGAGAACATTCCAGGTTACCTTTAAAAAAGGTTGACTCATACTATTGATTGAGATACCTAAAATAGCAAAATGTTTTTGCAAACAATATTTTATACAATGTAGTGGAAATTGGATGTGGGTTTTACATATTGTGGCTTATTCTTGTCATGGTTTATCAAGAGAGACTTAACCATAAACTCTTTGAGAAGAAAAGCTAGTGTAATGATGTCATCATATATTTATAAAACCTTAATAATCATAAAATCGTGCATTGCTCTCAGAATTGCTGTCTCCATGGGGGAGATAATATTTTGATTTTCTTTTCCACATTATATTGAGTTGCAAAAGGCTGTCGTAAGATATTTCACTTGAGTTTATGAAAAATAAATTCTCAGCTACTTTATGATTTTAATAGTCAATATTGCCATGTTATATATTATATATATATTTATACATGATATATTAGGTGGGGGCAATAATTCTATTAATTCATAAGGAACAGGAGAGTCTTGTGGTAAAGAAATCATTTCCATCTTTTTTTTTTTTTAATACATTATTTCTTGGTGGTTTTGGTTAGCATATATACCAGACTTGAAAATACAACAATAGCATTAGCAGTCTGTAAATTTAGATTGTAGGAATAATTCAGAACAATGCCTCATCTTTCCTTGGCTTAAATTTCACATAAATTATCTTCTCATTTGGAAAGCAAAATTATCATGAAATCTGTAGCAAATTAAAAAAAAAAATTAAACATTGCTAAAAATCTGTTGTGATGAGTGAATTAGTCTTGCTCCTTGCACCAGTTTTATTGTTCTTTCTTGAGCTTCATCGAAAAACGGTATTGATACACAAGGTGCTTCGATAAAATCAATGCAATAATGAGCGCGGATATGTAGGCACCATAGTGCCAATCAGTAACTCAGATCTGGACAGGTATCATACCGTCTCTGTGCATTGCTCAACAGTCAACTTGGAACTCTTAACCTCAACTGGTAACCCTAACTCCAATCATCATTCTATCAACTCTAGCCCTGTCTGGGTTTTTTGTAACATGACAATATATAGTGCCTGTGAATCCAGTTATCTGTGTCTTCCCTAAGAAGGATAAACCAATTATAGGCGGGCACTATGGTGCCTAGGTATCCATTTTCTAACAAAGTACACCTGAAGCAGTATGTTGCCCAGCCCATTCCTATACAATGTATTTTTCTTCCTTATTGATTTTCTTTGTTCAGATATAGCATGAATTTCTTACACCATATGGTAGGAGTAATCTTGTGGGAACCATTAGTACATTGACTTTGTTGAACATTGGTTAATGGAGGAGTTGTGATATCCAGACTGATATGAACAACTACATGTACTTTTGAGTAAAGAGGAAGAAAAAAACTTAACCTTACCAAAAAGTTGTTTGATTTTCATGCCCATCAGATGCTTTGGGTGGAATCATTCCGGAATCAGATGTGGGACTGTTTTCTTTCTCTGGCTGTATGTCAAATCAGGCTGACCTGTGTGTCTTCATCTGGACATGCCTTGAGTCCTCTTTTTCTCAGCACATTTTCCTGGGATCAACCAATGGATAGTCTTGTTTTGTTATTTCTCTCCAACTTGTTTAGAGATCATTCAAGCAACCGTTATAAGGGATCATTGTGAGACTGCAGTAGGGTAGATGTATGTTTTATACCCCACAGCCTTTCAACCTCCAGGAGGATACTTATTTCAGTTCTACCCTATCTAGTAGAATGTAGAAATTCTGTAAATTTTCATTTGAGTTTGGTTATATATATCCTCCATCCTTATCATAGACTAATGTGTCTTTCTATGATAAAGACTGTAAATATTTTTGATCTTCGACTAACTGTTATGACTATTTTCATTGTTAAGTGAGAACAGTTGACTTCCATGTTAAGTGAAATGATTAAAATGCAGATCTGAGACCAAAAGGTTTAGTTAGCTTGTAAGAGGTGGGGACAGATACTGCAGTGCTAACTTCCAATATGCAGCAACCCCATGGTGAGGAAGGGGCATTTGTCTTTTCTCAGTGAAAATGTGACCAGAAATTTGTATCCTTCACAAACATTTTCAGCAGGAGATATTTTCTTTGCATTAGAATTTATCCATGCAAAATATTTTCTGTAAATAGTATAGAAGAAAAAGATCATTTAGAAAAAACAAAACAAATGCTAGATTATCTCATGATAGGTCTTTTTCAGTCTTTAGGTATAAGTCTTTATTGCGACTTGTCAGTCTTTTATATTATTTATGCTGAACACTGTTTTTGGAACAACAGTTTGTACTCATATATTTTCTGATTGACACAATTTTATGCAGCTAAAATAGCCATCAGAACACCTTCATTATTTTTCCGCAGAATGCCTCTTCTACTCTCATATGCACAGCTCATACATATTTAACAAGCAAGATAGAAATCATAATAGGTCAAGGTGATGTTTATGCATAAAAAAACTCAATAATAGATATGGTATTTATATAGCAAGTGAAACCAGGGATCATTTACATTAAGACATTCCTTCTGAACCACAATGAATGCAGACAAAATAGAATGGGCATAGTGAAAAGGAACCATCATCTGGCAGTGTGTCACATGAATTTCCCGAGTGGCTCATGTGATTAATTGTTAATTTATGATACTAAAGTTGCTTTAAATATTTAAACCTGTATCCCTGTGACATGTAACATGAGACAGAAAACCACCTCATAAATTATGACAGTGTCCATACACTGTCCAAACACTGTCATACAGCTGTGCCGCAATCCACAGCTCGGGAGGTGGGGCATGCTGGATTGCTGATGTTGAACAATAGAACTTAACGCTACATTATTTTTATGTCTACCTCTCTCTCGGTCTGTCTCTGCTCTCCTTCCCAGTCCGCCTCTCTGAGCAACAGCTGTGACCAGGAATAGATCCTGTATGTAAAACCCTAAGACCGCCATTCCTATTCAACAAGCGCATTTTTCGCACATCTGCGAGAATAAAGGCACAAAGATTATTTTCCACCTGATCATCTGTCATGTAATGAAAGGCATTAATAGTGCAACATGAAATAAGCGTATTTTGATAAACCACAGCATTGTTCCGGTGTTAGATATTTGTAAAATAAAGTTTGACTTTGTTCTGTTTAGACTGTGAAGTATACACTTACAAGAACTATAGTGCCGCAGCAGATTATTGTAGGTCTCTAAAGCAAGACTTACTTGGTAGTCGGTAGATCTAGCATGCTGTTACGGTTGTGTGATCGCTCTTCTGACTGCCGCTGGTGGCAGTGACTTACGATTTATGTAGGTATATTTGGTGTGACCAGGGTGACAAGTCAGTCTCTCATCGACGTCTTTACCCCGACCATAGCGGATATGACTGCAACAGCTTCACACAGTTTTTGCCCTGGAATGTGGAGGTGTTTCCCCATTTTGACGGGCATACGCCCTTCCTTCCTGATACTCTCTCCCCCTCCCCACTCCCGCCCCTTTTTCTTACCATATTCAGGTGTTCATACTGCATGCCTTGTCCAATCTCCGCCCCGCTCTCTTCCTCTGGTGCCGCTAGTTGGCTTTAGTCTAATCACTTATTGAGGATTTATAGGCTTTGGCCGCATTGGCACACGAGACTGTTCTATTATTACAGCAGTGGAGACAAGGGGTTAAACCACAGCTCTAGTTTCTTTCGTCTTGGATTGAAAGGTGCTGATATTTCTCGTCACTTTCCCGTGCCGTGACAAAGGATGAAATAGTTCTTGCGAAGACTGCTGCTGGCAACCAACTGCACTGTAGCTATGCCGTGCCATTAGTTGAAGCCCGAGCAGCCTACCTGGGAAACTGTTCTGTGACACCTAGTGAATTTATACAGCGAACCTGAAGGGTACCGATCTTTATCGAGCAGCAGGGTATAGATTGTTGATGTGAGCGTGTGGTGTAGTCAGGCCACAGCCGTTAAATATTGTAAGCTTGCATACTTCTATTCCTGATGGGTGTTGTGTACACATATCAAGGATGTGACAGACACGGAATACAGAACGCCTGTTTATAGCTGGTGTCACTGGCATTTTTTTTTGGTCTTCTTTTTAAAGTGCTATCCGTCGTGGGAATGACAGAGTGTGGTCTGTCCTTAATACTATTCGCGGTGTAGCTTTTCTTTACACTACTGATGTTGAGATATCACGACAACAGTGCTTTCAGTTTCATTTGCTAGATTTTGCACATTGTAAGCATTTGATATATTGTACTGAACATTTACTTTACGCCGGTCCATAAGCACTACCGTTCTCTGTAGATTACACTAATTTTGCGGGAATGATTTCAACCCAGTTGTTACAATTTGTACAGCTATCTCTGCTGGGGATATACTCATCGCGTACAACGACCGTAGGGCATTCACGTTGGGATGTTGTAATAAAATTGATAATTTTGGCTCGTAATAAAATTGATAATTTTGGCTCGTCCCCTTGATATTCTATGTGGTCATTTATTGCAGACATGCCAAGGTACGACATTCGGTCTGGATATCGTGACGTATTGTATCATGTAGTAATCAACTTGGTCTCGATCGTTGGATTTTGTACCTGGTCATTTGTAATAGATACGTTTATTAGTTCACCAGTTGGTATTGAAAATAAATTGTCACATGGTATTTATTAACGGTATTTATTAACCGCAATATCCTGCAAGTGAATTAATCGATCTGGATATAAATTAACGCGAAACTAAAACTGACAACGATTGATGGCCCAAAAATCGATCTGTTTACAGATGGACGAGTCGGCTTGACACGGCGACATTTTATTATTGCCATTTTGTGACATTCATGTGAAGGTCTCATAAAAATTTTGTAGGGCATGTCATGCTGATTGTACTTGCAGAGTGGGTTATATGACGATACTGACAGTGGAATTAACACACATGCTAGATTTTTAATTTATTTATTGGTTTTTTTTTTGTTTTTTTTTAAGCTCATATTATTATTTTTATTTCTTCTTTTATTTAACGTTTCCCATTTCCCCCCGTATTCAATGAAATTGATCTCCTTGCATTTGAGTGTAATGGTTTATCGTCAGCAGATGATGCGAGCGCTATATAGTAAAGATATGTAAAACAGGTGATATTGTTATAATCAGTATGAGTCATTGAATAGAGAATACGTTTACAGCAAGAGATACTGAAAATAAGAGCGGATACGCTTGTTTTTTTGGAGATAGGGTACGTCCATAATGGCACGATTCAGTGCAGGGATCACAAAGTGACAGCTATTTTGATAAGCGCGTTTACCGCGGGGTCACAGGGTCAACTTATGTCTTCGCTGCGTTGTCCGTTGTTTGGTGAAAGTGTCTGTCCCAACATTGGATTGGTAGATAACACTGGGGTTTGTGGTCCTTTTGTTTTATTTAATCAGTCTGGAGGGCGATGAACAACAGGAGCCCAACGCTAGCGGAAATCATTAGTTGTGGGTGACTATTATCTAAAGGTTTTTACCATTAGTCATCAGTAGATAGATAGACTCAGCTGTCTGCGTTGTCGATGGTGAGGTGTTAGATGTGTGTGTTATTTCTCTCCATAGAGCATGTGTAATAGAATGTGTCTATCGTTGTTGGAGTGACGCCAGCTTCAGTGTGCTGACAAACGGTGAATTAAAGTGTTTATCCTAAGCCTATTTCGGAATATCAGGGTTTCTACAGTGCGATAATATTCGTTAGGCAAGTGACATTATATTCGTCAGGTGTGTGACACATGTTTCGGGTCATCTAGCCAGCCACTCGCCATCCGCCGTACTGCGTACACAGCAGACATTTTTGATGACAGATGCTCGTGGTGGTTTGCTTGATCTCTCATCTCTCTAATTTCTTTCGCTTGAGTAAAGTAGGGCAGGTACTGAGAGGCAGGAGTGTAGTCAAAGCCGAAGCGAGGAGTGGTTTGAAATTGTTCGAATCACTCTTGAGCATGCTAGGCTTTCATATTTCTAGCAGGGCCGGCCTGGTGAGGGAGTCATCTCTTCTGCCCTTTCATCCATTTCATCGGCCACAAATCGTGCAGGTTTTACAGCCGGCCTTGTAGGGTTTTATTTAATTGTGGTGATCTGCTCGTCTATTCAAGTGACAAGTCAAATCATGGATTTTCTGTATCAGCCGCACTGTTAAAGTGGTTTATATATTTTACAGTCTTGATATCACAAGTTACACGGATTCTGCTTATCACTTGAGACATGTTGTAAATGGAAGCTCGTGATTGTTGTGGATTACTAGATCTAGATCTATCAGCTAGAAGAAAAGTCCATATATTTATTCATGTCATCAGAGTTAGTGATAGGAATAGCCTGAAAACTTTCGACTTGGCCATGAGAAGCGTAGCTGAGCCTGTACAAGACCAGTGATATAAATCGATGGTTTGAAGCTGACACCTGCGTGCTCAGAATTCATTTGTATTGTTGCTTGTTTTAATTTATGTTATTCAGTGTTCTACCATTAAAAGCTCCCCCCCCTCCCTCAAACCGATCCTGTTCCTACCTCGCCCCGCCTTTTTTTTTTTTTTGGTTAAAATTCAAAATTATAGCAGTATTTCTGGAAAGGAAATTTGATGCCACACAGAATTTGATTTTACCCTTTTGATCAGAAGTGACTAGGAAAAGATGGTTGTTTCTCCTTATACCCATATATGTGAGGAAAAGTTACCTTATTAGACATTTTGTGTAGGGTCATGAGAAGATTAGTGTATGTGGAACATTCTTGGAACTATCAAAATCAAAGAACGTGAGAAGTGTGCTGTTTTCAACTGGGAGTGATGACCGAGGCATGTTTGATTCATCGCCAGATCTGATGATGTTTTGCTTTCTTTCATTCTGTTTCTCATCTTTATCATCTTTGATCAAGTGAAAGGTTAGCATTTCAGCTCTTGCAGTCCCATGTGAGGTCTGCACCTCATTCGCCGGTGAGCACTAAACCGAGGCAGACCTAGAGAATATTTTCTTAGCACAAAATAACCAAGCTGTGAACTTGACCTGGTAGACCTCAGTAGCTAGTGAGTACGTGAGATTGCTCATCTGCAGGTAACGCCAGTGTGTTAGTTGTGATGTATTTCCTCCGTACAGGTGTGTTGTATGGTAATGCCAGATACATGTGGGAAAAAGTCAGGTTAGGAACCAGACCACAGAATAAGCCCGGAACATACAGGCAGCTGGCATCAGCCATCTATATTGTTTACCCCGGTTTATGTCTCGGGAGGATTGGGAAACTGCCCTCCCTCTGAGAATTAGGCCTGCCTTTGTTACGTTCTAGTAGGAATTGAAATGTGCAAAGATGGCTTCTTTGAGGACAGAGAATAGTTGGGACTACTCTCCTTCCTTCCAGCCTCAGACAACGAAATGAAGACGACACACATTCACACATACAGCTTTTACTTAGCAACGAAGTCCAGCCAGTTTTATAACGTATTGCCAGGAACACTGATTATTACTTGACATCATAATGATATCGTCTCGTTTTCGAAACTGGCGAACTGAAGCGAACTTCACTAGCAACTAGAAAGAATACTGGATCGGAGGATGTTAGAAACAATGGAGCAGATCTATATGTATGTCAATGAGAAGCTTTACATTTATTGAAAAAATATGCACTTTGATGACGCCAAAGGGGCACATAAAGAGACGTGAATTTGAAGCCGAGGTTGCGGATCCTTGGACTGTGAAATTATTTACATAACTGAGCCCATAAAGTTGGAATTAAAAAACGTGCTGTAGTTACCGGCGAATATTTCGTGGAGGGAGGGGAAGTGGCCGGGGGGGGGGGGGGGGGGGTGCT
>JBCEWB010876207.1:0-15858 GCA_039654565.1 Peronia peronii
ATAAGTTTTCACATGATAACAAAAACCCCATATGGTGAAAAATCGACATACGTCTCATTTTGACTGGCTGCGAGACAAATATATCTTCTACAGCATTACACTTTGACCAGTTTTCTGCTCTCACAGTAACTGTTTTTCTTGGGATACTTTTCATAGCCTTGCTTCCCTATACTCCACAAGCACCCAGACAATAACCTCTGGTATGTCGTAAATTCTCAGAATAAAATTCTCCTTACCTTAAAACTTCTATCAATAAAAGATCAGTTAATTTCCACAATGCAAAAATTACTAACCAAGGTGGGCACAAACAGTTAACTCTTAAACTGCCTATGAAACAGCATGTTTGAAAAATTGTATGATATTTCAATCATACATTAATTGTAGCTACTATGCTGTTTGAACTTGATAGCACAATCTAAGTAAATAAATTTATGCTTCAAGGCATCGGTGTCAGCCAGGCAGTGTGACTTAAATGTTTAGACTGTGTTATTACATGCCATAGGTGGCAATAGCAATAAAAGGTATATCTAGGCCATAAAATTCTCAAGAAAATTGTTTCAAGATCACGAAATGGCATATTTCTATCAAGTTATAGGAGGATAAAATAATATATTCTAGTTTGTCTAGGAAACCAAATACAGATAGAGGATGAAATGGAGCCATGACAGTAAGAAACAGTATTCCGTGCTGTAGTGATTTGTTATACTGAGTGGATTTGATATATGTATCCAGATAAATAAAAATCTGTAAGGAACACAAGCATTATCAAGGCCTGTTTAGTGTTAAGGAGCGATAAATGCAAATCTGAGACGATACCTTTGTACCAGGTCAAGGGAAAGATGCATTAAGGCAAAAAGAATGCAAACCAATAACAATAACAACAACAACAAAGATCTGTAAAGAAGAGAGCACGATGTATGAAAATAAATCTGAGCACAAAAGAATAAACACAGGCATTTACAGAGCAAGAAGAACAAGACAGATCCAACCAAAAGAAGGGCATGACAGGAATTAGACAATATGATATCCCAAGAAGATTGCTGATGATAGGAGATGAGACCAGAGACTTCTCAAAGGCAAGTGCTGTTTACAACACAAAATGACTATTTTTAAAAAGAGTAGCATCACCATGATTAATAGCAGGACATTTTGAGAATAGCAATAATGTACTGAGGAATGTATATACTGGATAATATATATATATCACCACTATTCAGGTTATCATTTGGAAGTATCACAGACATCTATTAATACTTGCCCTGTTCTTTAGAAAACATTGTTTTGAATTTTACACTAGAAAAAATGTGTCAAAAGGCATCACAAGTCTTCTCTGCAGATGATTTTCTAACATACATTCTTTTTATCTGCTTTATTTCTCTAACAAGGTTTGCAATCAATTGGCAAGCACTGGAAGCATCACTGAATTAAGGGATCAAGATTCATTCACAACTCAAACTTGGTGTCGGAAATATTACTCAACTGGACACAAATAGTGTGAACCCTTCAGCTGAAACAGTTCATGCAATCATACTCACAGTCACCTACCTACATCACCACTTCCTCCTCCTTCTCATTGATAGCAAAAACAATATGACATGTGACATGCACTAACATTTTATTCCTTGTTGGGGATATGTACACAAACAGGCTGGTTTTGTCTCTTGTATTTACCATTCAGCCTGTCAGTGAAATCATAAACTCTTATGACCTACAGTCTGGTACAGACAACAGAAGATGATATTATAAAAAATGCACTGTGGGAAGCATAAAATACAAAATAAATTATGATTTACTATCTCTTCTCCTTTCATCATATACTATGTGAAATACCTATGGAAACCAGTTTTAGTCTTCCTGCAATGTTGTATCAGTGTCTGTGGCTTGCAGATGAATTAAAGAAGCTCTTATGGATTAATCAAAGACTGATTTTCACAATTTTGCAAAACACATAAATGACCGATGTGCAACATGTCATATATCAAACCTATGCTATAATTTGATCTAATTACAGTGTCAAAACCATGAACAAGGCACACTAGTCATATTCGCCCCAATGTATTCTCTTGTCATGTAGTGAAATATTGAGGCAGCAGTTTTCTGGTACAGACTAGGCTTCCAAAGTTTACCGAAACAAATATTATGACAAATAGATGTCTATTGTTGATTTTTGTAATAAAACAATTTAAAAAATGTCTTTCATATATATATAAATATATATATTTTCAAAATATGCTGGTAGCTGATACCCGAACATACAAACAAGTCAATTTACATTTTAACTGTCCATATCTGATATAGCTAATGAAAACAGCACATCACATAGTGAAGATAACTTCATGATGTAAATCATGTATGTGCAGAAGTGCGATATGAGTTGATATACTTGAAAGAATGCCCAGGGTTAACGCTATGTGAGTTTCTATACATAAATAAAAAATAAAAAGAAAAGAAAAGACAAAACAAATTTAAAGAGACAAAAAAAAAAAGAGACTATCATTGTTCGAAATGGTAAATTGAAGAAAAATGGTAGTTATGGAGCATTATGACTATGAGTGTCAATAACACAATGTAGAGCACCATGATCATTGGGCATCACAAGTTCACTACTGTTGGAGCACTGCAAAGGTGAAATATCGCACAAGACAAATATAAAATAACAATTACCTCTTCATTCTTTTTGTACTTGGCTGATTTGCCTGACATGTTGGGAAGCTCACCATTACTCACAACATCATCAGTGTCATTTACATTCAGGGCCATCTCATCTGGAATTTCGTCTGCATGCCTGTATGCTTTTGGGCCAAATATACTCAACAAGGCTGGTAACAGAGCCAGGCCATGGAACAGTCCAAATACTACCACAGACAGGAAAACCTATCAAACAGTGAAAAAAAAAAAATTAACAATGCAAAAATTAACTATCTTTATGGCGATTTTATTTGTTAATATAGTGATATCTGGTAGTCAATAATACATGTAAAACACTGTTCAAAGATGATGTAAAATGCCATACTATTAATTTCGTCACTGTTAATTTCATCTTAGATAACTGAATGTTTAATAACAAATTCTTGGTCAAAATTTTGTCCTAAATCCATGATTACTGGACCAATCAAGTGCAAAACTGCAAAATATAAATCAAAGCAAAAGAGTTCTCCATTTTCTGTCTTACACCAGCACTATCATTTCTTATAATTATTTAAAGATTAGAGAAACATACTGGCTCCCAAAAATTGGCAGGGTCTGCCCAATGTTCAGTTAAAATCTGAAACCACTAAGAAGCTTTTACCAGATCTAAGCTTACACAGCAAAAAATACATATTCATTTATAAGACATCCAATGTTCGTAACTCATAAACAACCTTAACATCATGAGGTATATTTTCATGCCTACCCTAAAGAACAGCTGAAACCCATAGCTAGCACTGTCAGCTAGTAGGACAAAGGCCAGGAAAGTACTGAAGCCTCCATTGAACACAGCTGGTCCTATTGATTTCAGGGTGACTATCACTCGATCTGAACAGAGTAGATTGGGAAAGAGTCTCAACATACACAAAATAGACTCACATTCTTTACAATTTCCGTTCCTTTTCCATTTAAATATACTCAAGAGAAAGGGGAAAAAAATGCAAAAAACAAGAAACAAACTCAGCAAGCAAAACTGAAAGCACTGCGATGTATTACAAGGCTTTTGGGCTACAAAGACGCATAATATACAAAATGACTTTCACTTGACCATTCTGACAGGAAACAGTTTATTAAATGTCATAATTTCAATCAGATTTCAAATTGCTGATGAACACAAATGCTGTGTTTTTATTCCAGGTGTACCATTCTGACCCTTACAATTCTGGCAAATCAATTTGTGCTGAAGATACAGTAATAAACATTTTATACTCAGCTACAAACAGGTGTTGACAATTTGTCTTTTGTGAATAATTACTTTTGCGTGATCCACGAATGGTCATAAAAGTGTGACCTATATGAGCTGAGAAATCCACAGCTAGGCCTACAGCCAAGGTCAAGAGGATACTGCTAGCTGTGTCTATGGTCGTCCCCCACAGCTCTAGGAGGCCACCCACATCCACCTGAAACATATATCACATACCAATAAGGCATAGGCTTGACAATAACAGAAAGAATACTAGTTTTTCAGTCTGCAACCAAATAATGAGTTTTTTTGTGTTGGGATTTAACGGTGCATCAGTATAATCACAGCCACATTGTACACAGCTCTATTGTGCCTTGCACTGCACAAGATGCATAAGTGAGCAACATCACATTAAGAAATAATAAATGCTGCTGATTCAATTCAAGTGTCAAGAAGCTAGTCTTGCTAAATTCTTCTCCAGATAATATAACACATAGAAGGAAAGAACTATAGGAAAGAATTCTCCTGACATTGTCTGGAGGCCTAAACTGGAATTTTAAAAATATGAATAAATATCATTTATGATTATAGAAACCCTGGTCGCCAGCAGTACTTTCTACAAATAGTATGTCTCATTCTCTTTTGGAGGTAGTTCTCTTTTAAACTATCCAAATCATATGAACAGTTAAAAAAAAAACACTATATCATTCATAAAATGTGAGAGAACTATGTCCTAGAGACTATAAACTTAACAAATGTTCTTATTGGGTATTTACTTCTTTAAGTAAAACCACAACAGGTAACTTTTGTTTCAAGATTTTTACATAACTACTTACAAAATGTTATATGTGCCCTGTTATCTCATAAGCACTTACTCTGGTGAACAACTAATGTCCTGTGAACACAGAGATCACAAATTACTTACCACAGTGAACAGCACACACAAAAAGACAAGTAGGCTGGTCCCTACATTGGCAATTAGGACCAGAGTCACAATCAACACTGCTGCTGCAGCTAAGCCCAGATTTCGATACAGTTCCTCTTGCAAAACCTGTATCAAACAAATAAAACACAAACAAATAAAACACAAAAAACACTGCTACGGTACATACAGTATCTCTTTGTGTTTTCTATTTTTTTACTTTCTCTTCGAACAATCTGAATATCATTTTCCTTGTCAAAATATCCATACAAAATTCAATGAACAAATTTCACAAATTATCTCCCTAGTCTCCGGCAAGCAAAGTGTTACTAAACAAGCTGTGATAAAAAACATTCACAGAGGAAATGTATATATCACCTAATGCCTTCAAAGACCAGCCTTTTCTGATATTTTCTATGAAATTTTGGCTATAAAACCTGCAAAGAATGGAATCTGGGTAGACAATCCTTTCACAACAGAAACTGAGATATCAATGAAAGAGACCAAAAAAAAACAAAAAGGAACAAAATTGATTCATATCACTATAAAGAGTGAGCTTGCATGCTTTCAGATCAATCAATCATGCTGATCATTTTACCAATGCTGAAAAGCTTAACATCTTTTCAGGATCAAAGAACCATTCCTGTCATTCAATTAAAGATAGATAAAGGTTCAGAAATAATTAAAAATAAATGTACATAGCAAACTTATATACTAAACCCTGCTCACAAATTACCAGGGCCACCCTGCATGAATTCATCATCAAATCAGTGAGGATAAATAAAATACATTTTACATCACAAAGGTCTCAAATATTTAAAAATTTTGTAATTCAAGAAAAAATGCTACCTAGTAAAACACTCTATGTTGAAATGCTGATCTGGGCATTTCTGGTATATCTTAATTAAATTTGGTACCAAGTCGATATTGTGTGTGTGTGTGGGTATGTATGTGTGTGGGTATGGGCGGATGTGTGTGTGTGTGGGTGTGTGTGTGTGCACGCGCGCACAGACTATTTGGGCCTGTTGGTGCAGCTAGACCTAAGAGTATATTTGGGCCTATTGATGCAGCTCTACTATATCTACGCATAAGAAATCGACTGTATCCATATAGTTACTCTGTTCCCCCTGTAAACAAATGCTCCCAAAGTTGAGTCCTTGCATGTGTGAGCCAGTAAAAAACTGTCTGGCCTTCACTATGTGGTGAAACTTTTCTACATTCGTCTTTGTTTCCTTATTGCATCAATAGGCCCATATAGTCACTCTGCTTTTCATTTCTTTCACTGCTATGGCCTCTGCCATATTTACAAGGCGGGCCTTGTGTTGCCTATTCTTTCAATGCCACAGAAAAAGAACTGAATAAAATACAAATGACAGTACATCCGAAGTCTTAGCTTCATCAGTTTCAAAAAAGAAGAACTAATGTTATTTCAAAACTTAATCTGATCATTTAGAACCCTTGCATTTTCACTTCTCAAACAGTTTCTGTACACCACTAGGGATTTTATTTACAGAAACTCCTTATGATGTCATGCGTACTTAACATACTCTAACGACTTTTACTCCCTCACCTTATTCGTCTCTAGAGACATGTAATCTCTGGCATAGGCAAAGCACATATACTCAGGCATGTCTTCACCCTCAAATTTGGGGAAACCTGTTGAGTCTATATTGGTACGCAAAGACTCCATAGCATCCACTTTTTCTTTTGAAGTGTCTTGCCGGGAATGTCTCATCTTGACATACGTAGCCTGTGAGAATGTATGTTACACAACAATTACAACATCAGAAGTCAAAGTGTCTGCCCTTGCCACAAAAAATATTTGAAGATCTTTTCCAGCAATTTTTTATGACAAATTCTAATTTCTATGGGATCGAACTAAGGAAGGGGAATGGGGGCCACTATAAATTGTTTTAACCTGATTGTCAAAAACATTGACGACCAAGCTATTGAGAAATGCTACAAAAAAATATAAATAAATAAAAGGATTATTTCATTTCTGACGGTGGCACATTTCTATGTTCATATGATACTATGGCTTCTAGGACATCAATGTGATCTAGAATGATGTCTCATTATCTTTTACATATGTAATGTTTCTCATTATCTTTTACATATGTAATGTTTCAAGCACAATATTTAAATCAATTTGCTTTTCTGGTGAGCAAATTTTTATGTGTATTCACAGGATCAGGATATGGCGCAGAGTATATGTTACTCTTTTTCATTGACTCAAGACTACATATATTTAAAAAAAGAAAAAAAGAAACTGACAATACTTCCTGCCATTCTGAATACTTACAAATACTGACATAGACTTCAGTATCAAATTAAGTCTGACATAATTAGCAAACTTCATCATCCTTCAATTGGATTTGCAAAATATTTCTAAAAACTGTACTTTTAAACATTTACAACTCCAAAACAGGCTTCATTGTTGAATCAAGTCTAACATCGAAAGAAATTAGTTATCCTACCATTGAATTCAAAACAATTCTAAAATACAGTGGTCTCAGCCTAAGAACCCGGGCGTCGGGAGACAAGAAATGCGGACTCTTAGGCGGACGGGTTCTTAGGCGGATTGAAAAGTTATGCAACCTGTCTGACCATAGATTGTCTTCACTACTATGATTAATTGATCGTAACCTTTAGTTAAAGATTTATCTATGCGAATAAGTATATGTGTGTATGTTATAATTAGATATAGTAATTCCTGATCTTATTTAGCATATAATTACACCAATACTGCCCAGCGTTTAAATGCCATGTGAGTTTTCAAGTAACGGTATTATTGCTGAAAACATGATATTGCTATGCTACCCCGCGGATAATCGCACGAGTGACCCAAGTGTTTACAGACCGACCGAAGAAGCAGAGCAGTCGACCAGCCAGGAGGCTAAACTTACTCCTCCTTATCCACAAAGCCAATCACAGGTGCTGTCCCACGTGTTGTCAAACAAAGAAATGGTTACGTATTAGTCAACAACGTGGCCTGATGATGCAGCATCACTTCCATTCCTTTATCTACCTGTTCTCTCCACCCCTGTCCCCATTTTACTGCACATTTAGCACTGTGCATTTCTCTCAAGTGGACAGTATGATGTGGAATTATACCATAAGTAATCGGGTGTCTTGGCCCGACATCGGGCTCTTAGGCCGATTTTTTTTATTTGGAAGCGCCCGGAGCGAGTTCTTAGAGGGGCAAATTATAGAGGAAAAATTTCGTTTTGCAGCAGAGGCGGGTTCTTACGCGGACCAGGCTCTTAGGCGGAGGGTTGTTAGGCGGAGACCACTGTGATAAGTTTGAATACTTACAACTATTCTCACTGGTTTTATTGTTGAATTAAATTTGACATAAGTGGCAAATCGTTGTCCCATCATTGAGTTTAAAAATGTATAGAGGGCTTGGTTATACTCATCACTATTGGTAATACGTGTGCCTAGGGAAAGATTGGAACACAAAAAAGAAAAAATAATAATAAAAGAACCTTTACAAAAACTCATCATACTGCTGAAACAGGAAATCAGAGAGTTCAAAATGAAAACTTTCTAACTTACCACTACAAAAGAATATTCCCATGCAAATACCCTAAAAATAAGACAAGATCTATCAGTATACACAAGTTCACTTAGACCATATCATTCATTATCTTTACCTATAATAATAGTTACTGAGTGAAAAAAACGCTGAAATTTACCTGACTACTTTGTCATCTGCTGAAAATCAAGATATAAATGTTTTTTTTTTCTTCGAAACTCACTTAAACCTCTGACATTTTAAGAATGTCAGACATTTTTCCTTACTTTCTGACCAAATGATAAGGACTCACCACTGCTTTGAAGTATGGTATCAAATGCAAGGAACCAGGAGTTTACCGTTCCTTGTTGTATGTAATTGTTCTGTGAAATTTTGTTGTGCAATGTTCGAAGCTTGTCCTGTTCTTGGAAGTAATCAAATCCTCCTGAAACAACAAAGGTGACAATTTTTCTTTTGCTCTTTTTCTAGGAAACTTTTTTTTTAGCAAATACAGTTCACTAGTATAACAACTTGCCATTTCCTCAGTAATACTAAAACCTAAACGTACAAAATTATTGCTAATTCCCAACCTAATAATATCTTACTTCACTGGAATAAATGATAGACTGCCATAAACATTGCTTGACATTTGAAAAATGTGAACACAGAAATAATGTTAAAGAATTTTGGCAGGAGTCTCTATGTACAAGGACTCCAATTACGTTTATTGAAAAGACTAGCCCACATCCCAACTAAACCATTGTACTTATGCACTAGCTATGGCTGATAAATAATTTACAGGAAGAGGAGATCAAATACTGAAAGGGGCTTTGGAAAGTTATGGTTGTTTGATCATTCTATTTAATTTCAAAATCATTCAATAAACTTAAAATCCTACATCCACTATCCATTCTTTTGATTCATTCAATTTGCATTAAAATAATGTACATGAAAAAGTTTTTATGAATAATACAATCATGTTAGCTATTGTGTTATTCATTCAACGATGCCAAAATTCATTTTCACCTTAAGACTCATGGTACTAGTTTGTTAATATGAGCTTTCTCTTCGAGCAACATATTAATGAAGGCTGATTTACTACAAAGATGGATCCAGATTTAAACAAGTAAAGGAGCACTAAAAGTATCTATGACTGGTGTAGTAAGACTGTGAATAGACCATTCAGCCAACTCTTGCAATGGAATGTTCATTTCAACTCAAATACTTTGCTCACTAGAAATAATCATTTAAGTGACAAAATAAATCCATTACTCACCACAGTATATAGTTGTCTCAAACCCTTCACGAGTGAAATAATCCTCCTTCGTGCGAGAATAGTCATATGCATAAGAATCTTGCGGGAGATAGTTGATAATGTCAAATTCTTGGGGCATTTTGATAAAGCGCCACAAGCCTAGAGATGCCATTGCCACAGCAACCAGAATGATGAATATCTAAAAAGAAATTTAAAACACAGAATTTGAAAGCCGTCTTAAGACAACTGGTAAAATGTCAATGGAACTGAACCATTATGACCTACCATTTCTTTCACATGTGAACAATTCACTACTGTCATGTTGCAAAAAATTTATTCATTGCTCTGACTGTTAAAGCCTGTTGTACTTTGCTATGGGAGAGACCCTCAATATTCATGACTTTCATCTTACATGACTACAGAGCAGAGAGAAAAATGACTGTTTTCTCCCAAGATTTACAAATTAAATCATTTTGCACCTCATTACAAACACAGTGAATGGCATTACATATAAGTACCATGCCTTTGAAAAAAGTTATGAAACTGAGACCCTTGACATATGAAATAATCTCTCCATGAGTGTATCCCCTACTAATTTTACATTCCAATTTAAAAGAAAAGAAAACTTGCTACCTTCATGGGAAGTTTGGTTATTAAAGGCCCCCATAAACTGCCAAAGAACATCTGCATCAAAGTTTTTCCGGTGCTGCACTTATTGGGCTTGTAGCTCTCGGGATGTCGATAGCAACAAAGGCATGCATCACGGCGGGCTTTGCGTCTGCGCTCATCCAGTGCTAACACAGCAGCAAAAAATGTGGAGACCAAAATATATAGGGCAAGGATTCCCAAGGCAGCATAGATGCAGAAAGCCTCAAGTGCAGGTATCACCTGCAAAAGATGAAAAGCAAATAAGTTGTCCAACACAGAAAAAGGTGCAGCCAATGGTCAAAACTACAGAATAGCTATGAAAGGTTTGTTTCCCAATTTTTGTCCATTTTTGGATTTTGATTACAATCATACTGTTCTTATGCTGTTAGCATCAATTCTAAAAGCTTTGTAATGTACTGAGTTATAAAATAATGATAAATGATGGTGGTGCCAATGGCCTAGTGGCTTGGTCGTCAGACTCAGGATCAGAAGTTCAAGGTTCAACTCCTATTGAGTGCCCAACTTTTTGTCCTTGGGAAAGACAATTTACACACATGTGTTGCAGCCAGTTAAAATGAGTCCTATATTGACTGTCTGCCAAAGTGACTTACTACTATCTTGTAAACTTTCAATTCATACACTTTCATGTAGTGAATCAAGTTTTCAGTTAGCTTGATTGTGGCCAGAGATGCAAATTCAAGAGACAAAGAATGACATCTTACCATCAAATATAATTAGGAGAAAAATCGACAAAAATGAACAGTTTAGCAATGAATTTATTTATTCATCTCAGAACATTCTGATATAGTTATAAACTGCCCATAGGAGCAATATTTTCTTATTCAGAGATAAATGTTTTTCAGTTTCTACAATAAAAGCATTCACCACCTTCATCATATTCAACCCCCGATTTCTCTGCTCAAGAGCAGTAACCTCAGACTCATTCTAACTGGCCTTGAGACATATGTCATGATTCAACAAAGATTTAAATCATTATCCACATATAGACAGCAAACATTATTGTTAGATTGGTGAGGATTTAAGCACCCTACAGGCAACCATCTTGTGTGCTTCCCCAAGAAGCTAAGAACATTATACTTATGGTAGAGGAACTGTGCTGTATATGAAGAGACACTATATAAATGTTATTTTTCTTATTACTATTATCACTTACAGTGGTAGCACCTATTCCAAAGGCAGCGATGTCTGTCACTGAGGTCACTGTGATGGAGACACCAGCTCTGCTCAACGTCATGGCCAGTTTGTTGGGCACATCCAGTTTCTCTTCCTCTGGGCTGAGATTCTTCCAGGTTTCTATGACAACAAACATATCGTCCACTCCAATACCTGAGGTGGGAATGAGAAAGATCTGATAATTTCTAACTCTCTATTGATTATTAATATTACCTAGCCCAAAGTTATAAACACTGATGTTCTGTTTAATTTCTTTTATCCAGAACAAAATCTTGACAGAGAGATTTTTTTTCTTGGCTGCTAAAACCAATCATGCTAGTGCTTTGCCCCTGCATTTGTATTTTGAACAAACCACCTAATATTCTCCACACACAAGAGGAAAAGCAACTGCTGTCAATTGTGTAAATGTGTTTGGTTTTTTAAGCTTCCCCTCAAATCTCACTCAGACTAGAATTGACTGCTATATTATTTACACAAACTCAAGCCAGCCTGTGACTCTGAAGAAATATCATACAACTGAACGAAATGAGTCTGAGGTCAAAGCAAAGAGGGTTTTGTGGAGAAAAACTGGATGTACAGATACAGCAGTCAACTCTGAATGTGAATATAGTGGCACACAAGAGTCAAGCTTAATAATTTTTTCATTAAAGTAAGTAAACTGTTTTCCTTCCCACAAACAAATCTATACATGAAAATTTTACTCACTACACATGGATGCATGGCAAATAGTATTAAATATTAAACAGTCATGACTTGGCTTTTAGAGTTTCATTGAATTTCAATCTGTTGTTTTATATGTATTCAGTCTCTTGTCCTCTAGATATTTTATGTTCTCTGTCTCTGAAAGCTGTATTTATTCAATTCCGGTACTCTTATTTACTCAATATTTAATCTTTTTTCCTTCATTTTCATTGTTTATTTCCTTTTTGTTTTATTTCTACCTAGAGCTTATTCTTTCAATAAAATAATAAAAGTGCATATCAAACTGTAAGTTTTCTTTTTCCTTTTTTTTTTTTTTTTGCTTTCATTTCTTTTAAATTACAAAAAGCATGAATATTATCCTACTGATCTTAAAATTCTTCCTATTCCACATCAGTATATAAGTAAAACTTTCATTCTGAAATTCTCCATAGACAAAAATTTTCACTCACCCAGTAACAGGAATGGCAAGATGGTTTGAATGGGACTGAAAATGGCTCCCAGCACAGTGGCCACACCATATGAAACCAATATAGCGAGGCCCACACAAGCTATGCCACTTAAGGACAAATAAATCTGAAATTGAGATTGAAATAAACAGGACCATTTTTTTACTTTTCTCTGTCAGAAAAATTTAATAATTTGGGTTGCTTTTTTTTGTTGTTGTTGTTTTTTCTAGAACAGGAATAGAGTGGACTTTTGTGTGAACTTTCAATTTCCATGTGTTGCTGATAATTTCATGTAATTTTATCAAAAAATATACCTGAGCTCAATAATTTTGCACACTTGACCAATTTTGGCAATCAAAGTACAAAATGCTCATATATATAGAGAGAGAACTCTTTAAACATCTCAAAATGTGATGTAACAAAGTTCAATTTAAAGTTCGTTTTCAATGCTGAAAGCTTTTCAAAATAAGAAAATAAACTTTTTATTTTCCTTTTACACCTCATCATTTCTTGCAGTAGGTTAAAAGACCCCAAAACTCCAGAGTCCATGTTTTCTGCAAAATGCAATATTTCCTACATTTATCTGAGCAGTTTTAATGTAATAATGATAAATTTCCTGCTCTCAATAAGATATCCATTTATCTGGGTAAGGCATTTCAATTTCCTAATGTGGTCGCTATCATGACTGATTGTAAGAAAGATGAAAGATCTTACCTTTTGTTCCAATAGATTAAATCGTCCCAAAGACAACATTATGTAGACAAATACAATGCTAAACCCTGCTGCCAGGCGCTGAGTGTCGCTGTTGATTGCTCCATAGCCTTCATCATCAAAACTGTCAGAGAATGAAAAACTCTGGCTTATTTAAATACCCAATTAACTTTATGGCATGGCAGGGAAAAAACCTACAACCCCCAAAATAATACTTTTTAAGTACTGATCTAAACATCTCTCACGATGCAAGATTGATGATTATGCATTTCGTTTTTCATCAGAGGAACTGGCTTTACAGTTCTAATTTTGCAAAGCAAGATACACTTTCATTCAATGACTAATACATATCACTAACTGTTTCCAATCAATTAAACACCTATTTATAGATCAATTTTTCTTTGAAACTTCAGATTTGACTTTCGCAACCTGTATCTTTGTAATACTTATCACAATTCCTGGTGGGATTTTCTTGGGATATCACACAATTATTCTACATGGCAAAAAAATTCTCTGGATGGCTCTTTTCATTAAATTGTCTACTGTGCTTGTGTGATAGATTATGATTTCTTTTGTGCATCATAGGGTTAAGATGAAATCAGGCCGGTAGTCTTCAATAATAAAAATTATGACAATATTCCCCCAATGTACAGATAAGGAGATAGCAAATACAAAATCCACCACATATGTCTCAATTTAATCTTCAGCCATCACATTCTAAGCAACAAAGAATAAAACTCATTGATCATTACAAGTTAGTGCGAAGCTGTCTTGGCTATTTGGATATTTTTTATCAGAAGCCAAGGTTTTGAATGTCTGGTCAAATGATCCAAAATCATAGGGGAAAAAAATCTGTCCTATCTTACCTTCTGCTTGCATAAACATATGAGTGAGTTATATTGGGATTGCCTTCCTGAGCAATGTCAATCATTTTTTTCTCCCATGCTGCTGCATCTTCTTCCTATGGAAATAAGGAAAGTGTAACGTAAGTATAATAGAAAAAAAAGTATCAAAATAGCAGGGACATTTGAAGATCATGCATATTCATTCAACTGGCAAAAGTTTTACACCCTGTTTATTATTTCACAACCAGAGCACTATAAAGTTTATTTCAAGTTACAAAAATGCAAATAGTCAAATGGATATATTTCAAACTATTAGTGCGCAGCTGTATATTTCTTCCTTGATAACTATCACATCATATTATCTGGTACAGATAGACAGTTATTTGCTTTCTGTAGTCCAAGTTTGTAAAAATGAATTGTAAAAATCTGAGATGCACTTAGTCATAAGAACTATGGACAAATTAATACATCATTTACAGTCTTCACCGATTTCCAGGTTGTAAATAAAGAATATCTTTAAGCTGGCACTATGGTCTATCACATTAAACTGTCATAAGTTTCCAAACATCAAGATTTGTGCAGCCACTTTCAAACTGTTATCTCTAGATACTATATTTTCACAAATTAAACTACTTGCTACTATAATAATATGAATTAAAGATAAAGACTAGATCCAGGAAGGGCGATGCAATTAAGAAATGCATGAATTATGGGGACTCTAGAGTTGACTGTCAATTTCTACCCAACAATCTTTAATTTCCATCTAGGATCCAAGATAAAAGGACTATACACCAAGGGATCCACATATCAATTGGTAAAATGGGGTGGAGAGGACTGGTCCCAAAAATCAGCCCCCAGCCTTCTGCACCATTCCATTCTTTTCTCTTGTCAACTATCTTTTCATCCAGCCCATTTTCTATTAAACTGTGCCGCCCCTTAGTCCACACCATATGCCCATCTGGATGGTCCTACTTTTCATAACAGAGAATTCTGCCTTCTTCTGACAAAACATCGCATGTGCAGAAAATCAAATTTTGCAGAGAGCTGAACAACTATTTCAATCAGTTATTCAGTAAACAACTATTCATATATGAAAAAAATTATAAAATCTTTATTTTTTGAGACAGATGGGACCCAGAACAAAAGATGCATCCTGACATCGGGAATTTGAATCAAACAAAACCTAATTTGACCTAGATATGCAGACTATCGACACGGTATTACAATGCACTAACCCCAGCAGACAAAATTTTTCAGGAGAAAGAAAAAAAACGTTGCTATTGTCCTAAAAGTAGCGGTACCTCTTAGATGGTCCATTCATAGTGATCATAATGATGTGTTATAGGGTATATAGACGAATTTGTTCATAATGTTATGTAATTAAGATTATTTGTGGCATAGCCATATGTGGCTTCCAAGTTTTTATTTGATTCAAGTGTGGCTTAGCGCTTTGTATTAGCCTGATTTCATCTGTTTACCATCCCAACTCTACTACCTTTGCCCAGGGCTAAGCCACAATAATGGCTGACAGTTCAGTTTGGGTGAATCATTGATGGTTGTTCAATGTTTATAATTTGTTGTACTTAGGGTAGGGGTTGGCGAGCAGTACATTTTTTTTACTGAGAGAGAAGCTCGGGAAGTCACCCTACTTCTCGCCAGGACCGGTACCAAGAAGAGAAATCCTACTGCTCGGCTCGTGACTTTGAGACAGACAGCTGAGCGAGACCGAGAAGGACCGACCACAAGG
>JBCEWB010876316.1:0-15858 GCA_039654565.1 Peronia peronii
CTTGGGGCTTTAGCGTTCTTGGATCGTGAGATATCATGTTGTAAAGATGCGCACAATTGGATCGGATAGAATTCCCCTGCCAAGGCACGGGAGCGGCCTGGGATCACGGTGGTGCACACGGCTGACAGCTGATTTATGACCGCAGCGCAGGTGGCCAGTCGAGGAATTGGGTCAGCAACTAGAATACCGCTTTCGCTACGAATTAAACAGCCGTGAGGTAGTGGTTTTTTTTTTCTCTGTTTACCTTACTTTAGCATATAGCATATATAGTATATAGATCTATTGTTCTCTGACAAATCATTTTTTCACTGAAAATTTGTTTTGAGAAATCAAGATCGAGTCCTAGGACTTTCTAATGCTAGCAAATCAAAATGCAGTGTCTAGAAAATGAAGTGATAAAATGGGCCATCTCTTAATATTGTGGAAAGCTATATTTCAATAGGTGAAGAAATAACAAAACTGTGATGACAAAATTATTTTGTCAAAGTACAATGGAGGTGTCTTCTTTTGCTCCTGCACATGAATTGTCTACATTTTGTTGAAGGATCAAATGACCAGTTGGCTCTAAGACTGACCTGATGACTAAGTCATAATCATCAATCACTCTCTCCAGTTCTCCAAATCCTGGGTTAAGATCCATCAGAAGTGTGGAGACATTTGGACACAAGTGCTGAATATTATCCAGTTCATCTTGATACTGAGAGGCTAGGAGAGGAAGAACAAGTGAAAGACTTGTGATGTTTCAATTTGTATTACCTCTATACATATACTGTACAAAATCAGAACTGCTGCAACAACATACCATTGACAGCATGATGAAATCAGCCATTAGTCAAGACACCAAATTTTACAGGAGAGAGAGAAAAAAAAAAATCTACTATAGATTTTGACCTATATCTGGGCCAAATTGATAGATAATTTTTCTTTCCTTACATTTGTCTGAAAAGGGGCTTCTAAAAATGTTCAGTCTCAGTTAAACTTGCCTTTGAAAAAATACTGGTGGACATGTCTGATCTTGGGACATGGCCAATTTCACCATACCACCAATAACGTCACTCACTATCAGATGAAATATGTTAGATGTTGAGTTGTTCATATCTAGATTTGCTGGTATCAATGGAAAAAAGAATGACCGGGTTGTTAAGTAACGAAAAAATTACTCAGCTGTGACTTTTCTGTGTTATGATATTTACATTCAGTCATCTCCTCTGATCTCATAATCAGTACAATCGAAGTTTCTGGATAGAATCCCTATTGACAACTGATCATTTCACCTGATCACACGACATACTATCTTGACATTGTGTTATACTGGGAAATGGAGACATTTAAAACTCTAGTCTATGTGTCCTCATTCGATATCACACGGGGCAGTAGAAATTTTCATCTGATAGTGAGTGACGTTATTGGTGGTATGGTGAAATTGGCCATTGTCTGTATACACTCAATGTCATATATAGGAAAATGTTGGACCTTTTTGTGTCTTCACCTGATATCATGTGTGAAACTGAAAGTGTGAACACTTTATATGTCTACAATTGATGTCATATAAGAAAACAGAACAGCTAACACTTATTACATCTAAACCTATCATCATATGGGAAAACTGTATAAAACTATCTGACACTGTGGCAGGAGAAATATCCTTACCCACTACAATATTGGTCTTCTCACGATTGAGATATTCCACCACAGGGCCAGAGACATAACCAGCTCCCAGAATCAGCACATTGTCACCAGACTGCCGCAACTTGGCCTTCTGGGCTGATCTGTGGTATGAAAGACAAAACAGAATGTTGATGCCATAACAATTACATTATTCTTCCACGGGGCCATGGTAAATATTTATTAAGACTGTCATTATAAGAAAGCTTGACATCTATTCAGAATGCTTTTCTATCACTAATGTTACACAGAGAATTATTTGTTACATCTGAATAGATACACAAAAGGTAACAACAACAAAAATAAAAATAACAACAAAAATCATAATACAATATTACACTATTGTTGTCCCATGAAGGAAAAATCATTATGCAAATGAGGGACACACATAATCTTTATGAGTGTAATAAATTAACATCTTTAACTAACGTGTCAGATCTAACATTATTTTGTCCCAAATCAGATATATGTTAAAATTAGGGAGAATGCAACCTGACAAATATGCAAACATACTGCAATATGTCAAAATAATAGACCATCATGGTGTTACTTGCATTTTTAAGGACTTCATCGATACATGTGAAATTTATAAGAATCTTATGAATTACAGCTCACATTTATAAAGACTTGCCCTTTCACTCACATTTATAAAGACCATATTTATACAGCTTGAATTTATAAGAATCTTATCTACATAGAAGAACAGTATGTGCTACAGGTATATATTGGGTATTGGTATAACAAATCAAAACAACATTGTCAGGTGCAAACTCACTGAGATTTCTTCATTCTCAAGTCTCTAATATACTCAAAGTTAGGTGTCAGCTTTCCATTGCTTGCAATAACAGCCTGTGCAATAAATATAATTGAAACCAAAATATCATATCAATATACTTATCACTCTATCAACATGGCACATAAATAATCAACTGAAAAAAATGATTACATTCCATTTGACTGATTAAATCATATGACTTGTGCTTTGCTACTTTCTTAATTTTATCAATGAAGATTGGAACAAATAAGATGAAGACAATTCCAAGACCTTAAAAGAAAGTGCTTATTAAATGCTATATTTAATAGGTGAAACTGTACTAAATATTTCTGTCAAATATCCTTTGCTAGACATGAGGACTAAAATTTACCAGACAAGACTCCTTCACCCTTATAAAAAACAATTTCATTAATTATTATAAAATGCGCATATTACACTATGTCCAAAAATCATAACTCAATATGATGTTATCCCAAACTGCATGAATAATGTTCTTACTTGTTTCACACATGGACTGCTTTCGTAATGCTCAAATGGTGATTTTGCATTGGACTTCAGCTGGAATACAGTGCAAAAGTATCACAGTAATGAACCATCCGTCTCATTTATTCATGCTTATGATGATAATGACTGCACCAATGTCAAAAATAATATAAATGTGTTAGTTATTACAATAAATATTTGATAATTACTGCGGAAGCAATTGACAAAATCAACCACACTTTACCACTGATGAAAGGAAGCAACAGACTACCACAGTCACTGAGATAAACCTACACTTTCACTGATCAAAGGAATCAGTGGACTGCCACAGCAACCTATATACATGTAGTGTATTATCACCACTGAAGTAAGGAGGCAGTTGTCTGCTTAACTCTTTACCTGATACATCCCTCTCAGGTAGACCCTTCTGAAATTTCACTTACAGGGACATAACTCTATGCAAAAATATAATTAACTCTTGAAAAAAAAAAATCACACAACAGAAAATTATTGCAGCAAAAACCCTGAAATTTTATACAAGAACAGAAAAATGGTGTGTGCAACAGCATGCAAATTTATATATGGCAGTCAGATGACTAGATCATGTTAAAAAAAAAATATCGGAAATGGAAATTAGATGAAATACCATCATAAAGCCAAGCTTTGCTTTAGATAAAGTCACAAAAGCCTCTCCATGCAACGCAGCTGAGATAACCACCACGTCAGGAGGTTGAAAAGCTCATCATAACTGTAACCATCCATGCCACAAAAGTATTGTTCCAACTTCAAAACATCACAGAAATGTCAATTTTCAACCGATTTCAATAGAATAAAAACTGCCAGAAAGCTTGAACTCTCTACTTTTGTTTCAAACCACACACAGAGAGAGATTTCTGGTAATAACATGACTGTTGGCAGAAAGGGGATATAGGTGTGATGGGGACATTTGCGGCAACTTGCAGCAACTAGGCGACTTGCAGCAACTGTGTCAGGTAAACAGTTAACTATCTCAGTCTATGACCTCATTAATGTAAAAAGGCAGTGAACTATCAAAATATCTAACATAAATCTACCACATCATCAATGTAAGAAGTGCAAATGAAATACCAATAAACTGGTATAAAACCACCATATGATCAATGTCTGGAAGCAAATATATTTTGAAAATACCTGACATAAATCTACCATGTCATCATCATTGATTGATGTCAATACATGGCAATGCTAATATAGGGACACTGTAAATCACAACCATAACTGAATACAGACCTACCATATCATCAATGTGAGGAAGCAATAGACTGCCAAAATACTCGGTGGCTTCACGAGGTATCTGAGCTGGCATGTTGTCTATAGAACAGATGAGGACACCATCACCGGCAAAACTGTGAAAACAAAAAGGACATCATCAGAACCAGCGATGCCTGATCAATCAATCTCTCATTGGTCTATTTATCACTGGGTCAATACTTTTTCAGTCACGGCAGCACAATATGATATATGAAGATAACATAAGATATTTATTTATCCTCAAAAGGAAATTACATTCATAGCTGTATATCGTATATATGTAAGACACATTCATGTTTATTTGTAAGCAAAGTATCATGAATAGCAAAAGAATAAGGCAGATTCAAGTAAAACATTGCCTCAGCCTTACGAGCGTACTGCTGATGACTGAAATGAATTTCTGTAATGCTAACAATTAGTTCTTACATGTGACAAATGCATAACACAAATTTTTCAGAACAAATGCAAGTGTATTTTTTTACCTTTCACTGATAAATTATAAAACTTTGTAAGAGATGAACATCATGAAGGCAAATACAATATGTGACTTATATACCCACTAATCCTTCACTTTCTAGTTTCTGTCAAAGCAGTTTTTAATTCTTTCATGTGACATTTGCTTTGACAAACAAACAATTCCATAATTATGATCTTCTTTGAAGAAGGAACTCAAACAAGGTCTTGTTTTTCTTCATTTTTTTGTTTTCTCTAAATAACTTATTAAATTCTGAATGCCACAAATGAGAAGGCTCCTGCTGTAAATAAAACTAGAGCACACTTTTTCTATCCACAATAAACTTTGCAATCTACCAAGATTGCAAATTTGTCACTGATATGAGACCCAAAGTTTCAGGTCCTTAGGATATCCAGAGCTGACACTCCTGATTTACCTTTCTTTGTCTACATTCTGCTCTGCATCATACAGTGAGAAGGGCTTGTCGATTGTGGTGCACTCTTTCATGAACTCGATGGAACCACCAGGGTCTGCGGAGATGTCACAGATGGCCAATAGACGGTGGGGGAGGGTAGGACAGCCAGGGGAGGCGGGAAGCCAAGGGGCATCTGTCGGCCGCAGCAACGTTTTTGCTTCTGGAATGGTGATGAGGCGTGGTGACCCCACTGCCCAATAGATGCCATTGATGATGCAGGAAGCATAGGGAGCAATCTAGTCCAGAAAAATTAGACAGAACAAAGCAAAAATACATCAAGAAGGTGTGTGGCAAGTAGTGATATAATCTGTGACAATTCTGTAATCTTTACTCAGAACTGCTTTTGTCACTCTGTTCTCTATATGACTTCTGACTACAAGATTTAACTGGAGCATAACAGTTCCAATATTTTAATCTTCTCATGTCTAAAAAGGGTATCTACATATGATACAGAGAACTGAATTTGATTTCATTTTTAAAAAATGGCAAATTATTCAGCTAATCTGGTATCAGATTACATATCACAGAAAATAATTTCCATTTGACTAAGCTGTTGTGATACAAGCAAAGCCAAGGTCACTCCTTAATATGTTATTATATTAATCATTGTACAAATCCTACAAAGGTCTAATCAATAGAGAAAGGTTTAATAATGTACATACACTGTAATTTGTTTTACTAGTCTTGTTAATAATTTCTTAAATCATGTCCAATGAGATATTGTGATTTTTATCCTGTGCTTTAGTTAGAAGCATTCTTGAAAGGAATTCTGTAAATAAACCATGTGCTGGCTTTATTTTATACTGGAAAACTGTGAATCTGAGGCTCGGGCATACTGGAACATACATCAACTTCTATCCCAATTCTCAACTACAACTGCTGGATGAACTGAAAACTACTTTTGAAAACTCTTGATTTTTCTGGGAAAATGTCATTGTCTAGTTTCAGTACTTCTGCAGGAAATCAGTGACTGAACAAAAAACATACTCAATTATTAAGCAACAATGAGGTAAGCTACTCACATTGTGGCTGAATGTCGAGGCATATCTCTCTGGATACTGCTCAAACTCGTCAGCATTAAACTTGCCACCCTCAATTCTTGTGTAGTGGTCATCTCGGCTAACCACACAGGCATACAGCTTGTTGAGTGCTACAATAGATACAGAATCACAGAATCCTCAGTTTACTGAATCTTATTTTCTCAAGTCAAGAAATGGTTATAAAATAACAAGAGTCCTTTGATGACTGAACAAGTTCAACAACACATACATTCCCTTTCATTTTTCAGTCTATGTGTTAAACATAGCTCACACTGAATCAAGTATGCCTTGTGTTGGAAAACTTTCAAATAATAAATGACAAATGGACAAATTCAATTATGGAAATGTTTCCTTTTGCTTTCCAGTCTGTGACTTAAACATAGCCAATGTTCAATCTTTCTTCCTCATCTCATTCTAAGGGTGATTCTACTTCTCACACGATCTCCACAAAATACCAGTTTTCTCTGCAAATTCACACTAGATACAGGTAGGAAGTCCCAGAAAATATAAACTATCCTTTCTTTAGACATATTATAAAAGCTGTACTTACAGCCTCGTGAGGCAATCTTGGGTAAATACTCTGGCTCCACATACTCATGGGGCAATTCCTGGAAAACCTCTTGTGCACCCTGGAGGCAAAATGGCAAGGCAGTGATGATGAAAATGGTATATTTAAATATATTCCTTCTAGGTTAAAGAGAAGCATTTCACTGAATATTTCTAATATAACAAAGTATTCCTTGCTTACAATAATAAAGACATATTTTCTTTTCCAAGTTATTACATTTCTATATTTGCTAATTAAATGAGTTCAAAATTAATGAGATTTGGAATTAACTACCACAAACAAAAATAATGAGGTGTCAACTGCAAACACAAAACTGATAAAAAAAACAATACCAAAAGCAGAACTTGGAGATTGTTTATAGAGGATCTATGCTTCCCTGGAGGGTAAAATGTTGATCGTGATGATGATGATGAGTCAATTGCAAAACATCCAAGGAATCATGTATCTCTCTTTCACCTGCTACCAACAAATAATTTACATCTTTTTTCAACTATATAAACTCAGGAGATAAAAAGGGAGACCATTTCTAATATTTACCTGGGAGACATTGCCTGAGCCAGTGAATACAAAAGCCAGAGGACCAATTGACTTGGGCATGCGACCTAATGCTATCTCATACCCTGCATCTCGCACAGCTTGCCTGGCCATCTCAGTGTTTCTGTAGTTGTGGCTTGGTCCAATGTGCTGAGGAAAAAGACAAGGTATGTTTGCCCATTTCTAGTTACTTTTAGTATTGCCAAGTAAATCAAATCTTCCAGCTGGCATTTTATCCTATGTCCTGAATGATTTTCCTTCTAATGATATACTTTTTCCATGGACTTACATTATCACATTGACATGGGTCAGGTCACTGATATCTACAATCAACAGAATGTATCCCAAATTATCAAACAACTTGTTCTCTCAAAACACCAATTTCCATAACCTGGTCACTACATTTACCATATATTCCAATATGCTGTAGGCTATACTATGTATCTTCTTCTTCTTAACAAGATGTCTGTATATCATGCAAGCAAGTGATATGTTGGATACCAAAGAGGGCTTCATTGAGAAAATCCAATTTTACTGATCATGATCTCAAAAGATTTAACTGTGAATGTTAATACATGTATCTTGGTATGAAAGAGTCATAGCTACGGTCATTTGTTTCGAAAACTAAAGTACACTCACTTCCCTTTTCACTCAAATCACTAAATTTCTACATGAACAATTTGACAGCCAACTCAGATCACATTTAAGATGATTTGATAATTTATGACAACTGCACATAAAAATGATATTTTATAACACTACAGAAACAATTTTCCAAGACAAAAGATACGTATCTTTTGACAGCTCTTACCATGAATGGAGTGTGATGTCCCAAAGCCAAGAGACGCAAGCCCATGCCATGAAGGATGTTGATCATTCCGGACACACCTGCATACTTTCCGAAAGCCACCACTCTGGCACCATTCTCATCTACCATCTTTTCATAATCAATAAGACGGATATTCTGAGGAACAAAACACATTATGAGAAACATAAAAGATGGTTGGAAAATCTAAGCAGGCTAATATGCAATGGACTGCTCTAGCATGCACACTTATTTTACCCAAACTATGTGCTGAATGATATTCAACACCCAAGCCTTAAAGACTGTTAGAGGACTCGCTAAAAATAACGCAAAACAGTGTAGGCTGTTAAATGGTTCATTTAATTTGGTATAACTTACATTATGATAACCTTGACTAAAAGATTTTTTATCTTTAAAAAGAAGTATTTAAAAAAACAGGAATTTGTAAAAATCTTTATTATTTTAAGTGAATAGATTGTGCAAACAGTTGAAATTAAAGTAGCATTTGGTTTATAATGACCAAGATATAAGACAAATTAAGTAAAATTATAGCCATGAAGAAAAAGTCTGAAAACAGATAACAGTGCAGATAAATATTTCACGACATGTCAGCCTAGTTGCAAACAAACCTTTTCAAGAATGGCATCCAAGAGAGGCATATTGTCTGCTTGGGCTTTGATGACATGGGAAAAGAAAGCATAAGTCTTGTCTCTCATCAAGGTATCTATGGGTACTTGCTTTACCCCTATGATGAGAGATGCCTCTGACATGTCTTCTTGTATAACTGCGCCATGGTCCGCATACTCCTGAAAAACAATGAAAAGATGTCCAACAGTATTAACCCTCTAGAGCTCAATGGTGCAGATATGGTAGTTATTACTGAATGAATATTGAATGCACCAGACAATGATATTTGTATGAATTCTGCAAAACAAATCCAAAAGACAGACTTCAACTATATTTAACTATTATGAATGGCCCTAATCAGTTTTTGACAATGTTAAGAACAAGCCAGAGAGATGATGTTCTGACAACAGCTCTCAGCATTTTCTGGGTTCTAAAGGGTTAATGCTTGGGGTGTCAAGTGGCATATGTTCTAAAAGACTTGCTCAGGTTACTTTGCATATGAGGGACTCCAAATAATATATAATTACAATACAGTAATAAGCAACATGAACTTATCCTATGCCGCCATTCCACGAAAGTTTTCATTTCTTGATCATGAATAATAATATTGGCTCACCAGCAGTTTTTTTTTATAACAATATGCATGTGAACCATTAATAAAGTTTGAAAGACAAATTCTGCTAAATTATTTTGGATACTACTTGACTGAAAAACTTTTGATTGAGACATGATCTTACGGATAGTGTTGCTGATTCTTTGGGAAGCTGCAGTCTTGATTCCTACATGTGCTGAACCCATACAAGAACAATACCCTATGTCTATGAGCATTTTTACATCTTCACAATATCTCCAGAAAGAAACTAACCATGGGAATGTAACTTAATATATCAATTTTTATTTCAGAAGTCACTAGAAAATGTGATTACTTAAAATGCACACAAAATCTTTAACAAAGGTGAAATAATCTTCATTCTTCTATCTCCATTTCAAGGAATCAATCGATCATGGCTTCAGTTTTAAATAAGTAAGAAGTTCATTTATGATTAAATTTGCCTGTTTCACAAAGTTTGAAAAAAATACAACTTAAGTTTATAATTCTTTGGCGGATACCTGCAAAACATCATTTTAGATCAATAGTTTGATGACAATCGATCATGTATTTACTAGTTAATACTGTAAATGCCTGTTTTAACATGTGAAGAAAATGCTTTGAGATTTGACACAACAAATTCTTTAAACACTATTATTTCTTACTATGACCCATGGCAGTCCACATAAATTATATATATCTGTTTTAATGTCTTGCACAAAAGACAGTAAATAAAGTGCCCTATCAAGAGACATGAAATTAAAAATATTGCAATAGAAGAACATGAAGTGAAGATTATTGTTTTGGTCATTCTCAATTCTTGGGGTAAAAAATATTAAAAATGTTCACTTGGGAACAAAAATAGAACAACACAAAGCTCAATTTCCATCTCTTACATCGCTATGAACATTAAAACTTCCAACCTCTCCTCAATCTGTCCCTACAGGTGTACATAACTCATTATGTTATTATGACCTGAGGCCAGGTGTTGCGGAATGAGTGCACTAAGGCAACAGCTGTTGTTTTATATACAGTCTCAGTGTTCATGACAGGTAACACATATAGCAATGTGATCAGAGCATCTCTCACATCAAAATCTCATTTCTCTAGAATTTCCAGCTATGATCTGTCACTGATTTTATGATCACTAAAGGCTGATAGGATTTTACAATTAGATGTTTTTCACCCCCATTTCATCTTATAATAGTGAGGCCAAAACAAAATAAGAATCCAAGTCAGATATTGTAACAATCTAAAACTATGTATGGCACAGATCAACTGAAAATTGGTGAAGAAATTTTTCAAGCCTCATTTTACATGGCCATTATTCTATAAAAGTAGCTAATAGCAATGGCATAATTTACAGTCCTGGGTCGGTATGTTTTTCAAGGAGGATGCACTAACAGGCAGTATAATTGATGGCAATCAGTAGTACAATTCCAATTCTTCTCTAAATAAATGAACGGCGTACCAGCTCCTGTTCAAGGAAAATGCAAAGCAGGATCCATCATTTTATGATTAATGACTGCGATCACAAATGATCTTTTATTAATAATCACATAGGTAACATCATCAAACAGTGCTATAATAAATATGATCTTTTGATTATATTTCTGTAAACTATACAAAATGGATGATCCAAAATACTGCTAGTAGTAAAAAAAAGTGATGACAACTTGCCACTCTCTAACAAAATGACAATGGACTGCCAAATTGTTTTATTCCACAAATGGACAATGAAGAACACAAAACTAATATGTTTCAGAACTTTGAAATTTTACATCTCCAGTATAATGTATCATGCAACTGGGTAAAATGAGTCAGATGTCACAGGAGACTTCTAAAAAATCCAGAGTCAACTGGCCTATGAAGTAACTTTAAATATGAGTATCACAAACAAAGATGATGTGGCTACACATTTTTTCTACCAAGGTAAAGTACATTCATCTCCTTTTCCACAAACTTTCAATGACTTTATCTTTATGAAAAATTAACTTCATGACATCAGATTTATCTCGTCCAGTTATATGATATATATCCTGCAAAGAAAATAAGAAGCACCAGACTTACTTTCATGCTGTAAGCCCTGCGATTTGAAGGCTGCACAATTACTTTCACTCCAGATTTGATCAGTTTACGCACTTGCAAGGGTGAAAGTGGTGCTCGTCTCTCCCACACGTTGATAGTCTCACGCCGGATGGCCATAACTTGCTGATCGCTGGACTGCCGTACCTGCATGGTGGATACAGCAGGCAGGCTTCGCACACACTTGCGAGCATTATGCACATTTTGCCTCACAGACTGCCTATGCCTAATAAAAATTCTAAATGACATTTTGACTTTGTCTCATCCAAGACCTACTCAGTGGCAGCCTCACCCAGATACAAAGGTTTAAGCCAAATCAAGAGGCAAATGGATGCAGCCTTTTGACATGTGGTGCAGAAGCAGGAAAATAAATTCAAAATCAGTCACAAATCACATCTGTCTCTGATTGAATAGTTTCAATTTGGGAGTGTGAGACACAAAACTGGATGAACTTCAGGCTTTCCCTTTCGTCTCTACCTGTAAACAAATAACAAGACATAGTTATACAATCAAATGATCAACTGATGATATTGTCACAAAGATAGTCTAGACAGAGAAATAGGAAATGGGAAAACAATTCAAAATCTTGTTACCTGTTTGATAAAAACAAATAGGACAAAATAACATATTATATAGTTCTTGCTCTGTCCATCTTTCAGATTTGCAATCATTGACTTGATAAAATATATTTGGGCAGCTTCAATCACATTTTCCATTTTACAGATCACAGTCACTTAACTGTATTGCTTGCTGACAATATATTCTATGGCAGATGTTACCTTCTGATCATTTGCCTTGTGTTGTGACACCATTAGATGCAGACTGATCAATTTTTTTCATAGAAAGATAAATACTGGCCATAGATTTTTTCACCTTTTTCTACACACCAAACCATCAGGGCATGTAGCACTGTGTGTATCAGATCAGATGGCATCACTTGATGAGATATATTAAGAAGATCCTTATGATTCTTAGAAAAAAAAAAAGAAATTTCATAATCTTGAAACAGTCCGATGCTATGTACTATCTTTGCATACATATACGATGTGCACATATTTTAAATCATACATGTATTAAATCATACATCAATTTTCAAAGTAAGAATCCTTTCACTAAGAAACAATAATAAGAGGTTACAGCCTCTGTCATTTCACCCAATGAAAAACTAAAATTATCTCATTCAACTTCAACATATGGCATAATACTTATATGCTGAACATCTAATGATGCAACCCACATGTTGCAAGTTATGATTTTACTCCTGTGAAATAACATGGTTTTAGGTCATTAATGTGTGTGATTATGAGATGATATACATAAATGCTTGGTTTAATTATTAGAACTAAATTACTATTCAATTATTTTCACTCCAAAGTCCAAAACAAGCCGTGCTATGATAAGTAAGACCTTTGTTATGTTTCTCTAATTTTTACTCAGGTTTGCTGATGTCACTCTCAAATGACTCCGGACTGTATGATCTGACTAGAACATGAGAGTTAAAATATTGTCACCTTTTAAAAAAAAAGGGTGTCCCCTAAAAACAAAGAGACAGGGCAATATCTTGAACTTCATTCATGCATCAGGCAAATATTATTGTCCAGTTACTCTGAACCAAATACATTCTGTGACCTATCCGAAGAATAAGTTGGGTCTGAAATTGAAAAAAAGATGGATATGAGTCTAGCTTGTTGCCTGAACAGAGAAACAAACATTGATAATGTTACCTCTATTTACAATAAATAATCAATCAAACTCTCACAAACACAACAGTATTTGGGCAATTCCATGTGTTACATATTACAAATCAGAAAATTTTTCACCTTTGATCCATCATATCTTTGCCAGCAATTATGATGTAGCATGCAAATTTCCTGTGGTAATGGTAAAGAATATTATATAGACCTGTAGTTCAGTAGTCTACAATTTGACAGAATTCCATTCAGTACTTGTGGAGTTATGGGTCCAAGAAGAAAGCTTTGTGACAGACTGACATTGTGTGAATCTGATCATCAGGTAGGCTACCTGAATATAAATGTTATCTCTGAGTTTTTTTCTCTCAGAAATTTTACATAGTCCTCACACTCAGAATAATCTTCATTCCTGATTGAACAGCTTGCTAGGTCACCTTCTTGACTTCACAACCAACACTAATGACTGCCTCTTTCAAATAAATGCAAGTTGATGTTAGTGATGGTCAAGATGTAACTTGTAGAATTGCAAAGTTGAACTGGCTCATCTGACAGCTCTGAGAGGGTACATTGGAAAATGTTAGTCCGTCATGCTGATGTATCCATCATGTTCATTTCTCAATATATACATGAACTTGTGGCGCATAAATGGCTATAACATCTCTGGAAGGCATGTCTTGAATGCACAGATTCTGACAGGGAGACAAAGTAGTACCAATATGTATTCTGCAGCGCAACTTTTTAAAACATTTGTGTGATGGATTGATATGCTCATTTGGGGGTTCTTTAATATTAATAAAAAATCCAACAAAATAATTCTCAACCCCACTTTGCATTAAACAGTGGCGAAAGGGTACGTATGGGCTGCTTTTCTGCAAAACATTATTGGCTTGCGATAAATAAAGCATAGGCCTACTAGTGTCTACGCTTTATAAATGATAACACAAGTTTACACCATCAATCATGAGAGTCAGTGAAAATAAATAAATCCCCCAATGGTCAGGTGAAAAAATAGTTCCTCTTGAAAAATATGCTCATTATGATCATGTTTGTGGACACTTCAATTTTGACCCTCTGGTTGACATCTTCGTGGAAATGCCCATTTAGATTTGACTAAAACACTAGAACTCCTTGAACATCATTGTCTCAAAATATTCATGTTCGGGCCGCCTATTAAGATATCTAGACCTGATCTAGATCTCGTCTGGAATATAGATTTTTATCTAGATCTAGATCTAAATCGAAACCTTGCCTGGACTCTAGTGAACGTTTTACCTATCGTGCCAAAATAGATCTACCGGCTGCAACTGGTAGGCCTGCTAGGACAATCGCCAAGCTGGAAGCTTAAGCTTGGGGAGAAATCTAGGCGTACGGGACTTAGATTTAGATCTAGTACACCTAGAGAGAAACCCATTCTTTACTAAGTTGACGGCGCATATAGCACGACAATACCTTGTGCTCGAAGTCTAGATCTAACACTCTTACAGGGTTTGCACAGATTTGTTTACTTGAACTGACGCCATGCGCAGCCAGTTGGAATGTTATCATGTAACTTATTGTAAGAGGAATTTATTTTCAGCGCATGAGCCTAAGAACTACACAGATAGATCTAAATCTGTCCGTGACCGATTGCTGGCTGTTTTCTAAGCATTATAGCTGAGAATAGCAAAGGATATAATTTTAACTCACCATATATGTGACTGCAGCTATCTCGTTTTTGACGTGTTCTCTTGGTGCTTGGTTATAGTCGCATTTTTTAATAGTTTGGTGAAGGTTAAGGGGTCATGGACACCTGGGAAAGCCAACACTGCAAAACAGATGTGATGTCACACAGTCTCAGGAGGGAGTTGTGTTAAACAGATCAGTAAAACACAGCAGTGTCTTCAATGAATTCAATTTATCTCTTTTGATGTCTTTGAATTCTCTTGAAACTTGTGTGGGTCTTAAACTTGTAGGCCTATATAAAATTCAAGGCTATCCAGATGAAACATAAACAAGGATGTAATGTGATAGGCCTCGTTATTGACCAATCAGCATCGAGTTGATCCTCGCCATAGCCAATGAAATTTTCCATAACCGACACACCTCTTGGCCTTATTTTAGGCCTAGTGTGGAAAAAAGAGACAGTTCGACCTATCTCGATCTTCAGATCAAAACAATATGCCAAACAAAAATAGGCCTGCTGTTCCAGCACTTTTTCTATCTTTTCGGTTCCGTTCCACGTCATTCAAATATATGGAGCTACAAAAGCGAAATATGGAACGAAAAGTTTTATTTCAAAAATATAGTTAGATCTAGATTACTTAAGTCAACACGTTTTGTCAGTACTTCAGCTTTCATAATGCGATGTCGAGTACCAGTACGGCTACAGTTTACACTGTATTGATCAGTATCGGTAGTGTCCTCTTGAGGGAAGGCAGAGGTTTCACTCCTGTGCTCGTATGATCACTACTTTGGGAGTGGGGGCAGTCGAGGACTCGATATGGGGAACCGATCTCAAAGAGCGAAAAAAAACGCAAAACGTTTGGCCTAAGCTAATGTGGGCAGCAGCTGTTTCAATGTAGGCTATAAAATAGATCTATCATGTCTGGCCTCTGATACCATTCTCTTTATTCAATACATGCCTTCGAATGAGCTTGTCTTTTCTTTCACCTTGTTCTTTTGTGTGTGTGTGTTTAAGAAAAATCTTTTTTTATTTATGTTTGTATGTATGTATGTATGTATGTATGTATGTATGTATGTATGTATGTATGTATGTATGTATGTATGTATATGTATGT
>JBCEWB010876427.1:0-15855 GCA_039654565.1 Peronia peronii
GCATGCCATTATTTCAGTTTTGTCATCATTTAGTTTTAGTTTATTCATTTGCATCCAGTCCTTGACGGACTCGATGCACGATTGTACGTTCCCTATAACATTATCAATCTGGTCTGGGATGAAGATTTATAAACATGTCCATTTCCATCTGATAGTGGAAATTAGCAATCGACTTTCATGGCTACCTTTGAAATAAAAGTCGTTGATCTGGCGTTTCCTTGCATTGGGTCTTTCTTGTTTTGTTATCATTTTTGGAAATGGAAGAAAAACAAATTCTCACTGCAAAATAAAAATTACATTTGATTGTGCCTGTTTTTCCCTAACGACAGAAGTGGCAATCCTTTGTTTTTGCTGTGGTATCTGCTATAGCAGACTGGAAAAGGATCAGAAAACTGTTCTACTTTAAGGAGCGAATGAAGTGACTGAAGTGGCGTGAATTGCAAATTGATTGTCACAGCATGGATATATAGCTCATATGTTCACACTTTCATATAGGAGACAACTGTGCAGTTTCATAAGATCCATCATGTAGTTTCATTCAACAAATTCCTGATGAAATCCAACCCTAACCCTAGCAGGGTCTAGAACTTGTGCCAAATGTATCTGAACACTCATCCATCTTGTACATTTTTATAATAGGCAGACATATGACAATACCCAAAATATAATATTTCTTGCAGGATCATGCCAAACAACAGAGCATGGCTAATAATTTTTTATATGGTCTAAATCTTTCCGATTTGTACCATATCTGATAGTTTCATTGTCAAACCTGAGACAGGTAATGACAGATAGGGCCCATTATATGCATGGATGATAAAACATTTGTGAAGAAAAACTAATCTCATGGTTTTTTTTTGTTTTTTTTTTCAGAACCAATCTACAGGAGAACATTGATATGATCAAATTACAAAGGGAAGTGAAGGAGAAATCCACCATGTTGATTGCTTTACAGGAGAAGTACCAGCAGCTGGAGCAGGTAAAACAGCTTTTTTTTCGGGACTGGCTACAGGTTCTCTGAGTTGTATCATGTGGATTGACATATCACTGTTGTCACCTGTGAAGTTTTTTTTTGGGGGGTATATCTATATGTTGAGAATATGCTGTTGATGAATGAAGGAAAGATAAAATTAGGAATAAAAAATTCCTGTGTTAATTCTCTGCACCTTGAATTATTTTCCATAAAATTTCCCCAATTCTTGCAAAATTCTAATTCATTTTGACATTTTTCAAAGACAACTATCAAATCTAGTGTCAGTTTTGAGGAAAATTGCATAGTAAATTATTGGCATTATAATTTAGTTTACAAGAAACAAAAATACTAAAACATTATCACTAGATGATTAACTTTAGAATGTATTGTGAATATATATGTAAAAACAAACAAGATCCATATGGTTGTAAAGTAAATTGCCCATTTCTTTGGTTTAAAAATAACCTTATAAACTGATATTATCTTTTCTCCAGGATGCAGGATGACTGAAATAAATTTACTATTATGCTTTTTTTCAAGAAAAGAAAAAACTCTGTCAGTTTTATTCACATTCCTATTTCAAGACAAAAAGGAAAATTGGATATTTCTTTTAAAATAGTCATTTTTATTCGTCATTTTAAGATTTTCTATGACCATTTGTCAGTGACTGAAATCACACAATATTTTCTTGAATCTGCAGGACTTATTTGGATCAATCTTTGACTCATAACTTTGGATACAAAGTGTTAGTACAGACATGGAAATAACGGAAAAATTCCTGAGATGATAAGCGACCAATTTTCTTTTTCTTCTTTGCCTTAATTTTCAGAAATTTGAAAAGAAGAGTTAGGAGGAGGAATCTTGAATTTATTTCATCACTTATACACCCTTTCATTCATTTTTTTCTTCATAAATACAGAACAGCAGAGCAGTTAAACAGAGCCATGATCAGATTTTGAGGGAAATGGAGCACTTGAATCTTCAGTTCCAGGAGGAGCAGAATAGGAACTTGACACTACAGAATGAAATGAAGTTTATGGGAACCAACCAGAAGAAAGTAGGAGAGGTGAGTCTTTGTGCTGAGAAGCAGAGATGTTCTTAAGTATAATTTTTCCCCTATGTCTGCAGAGTGAAATTTAAACATCTGTGATGGAGAAATCAGTATTTGTATGAAATGTCCAATAGCAGTTCAGATACATAATAATTTTATTATCATTATGTCTTGATGAAAATTATTTGCCCACATAATATATCTTTTATTACATTTTATTGCATTTAACTTGACTCTGTTCATGTTCCAATGCTTTATACCTTGAAAGACTGTAGTTTCTGCGTGATGTTTGTTACCAGGAGATCTCTTCAACAAGCTTATCATTATCACATTGTCTGTTTCAGTTGCAAGAACAGATAGCAGATCTGCAGAAAGAATGTGAAATTCTAAAAGAAGCCAATGAGAAACTGGTTAGCAGGTAAATCTTCTTCCCAATAGTATTCAGTTATAGATTAAAAGATTATGGCATCATCTTAGTGAAATGTAAAACATGATGCGCGGAAGTAATGATCCTACATAAAGCAAAATACTCCTGAGGATGAACCTTCCAAAGTTGGTAATAGTAATGAATTTGACAAAATGCATTTACCTAATGTGTAAGAGTTTGATAGATGAGAACTGTAGATACTTGACAACTTTTGCTTCATCCATCATCCATCATGTGTTATCGACTGAAAATCTGTGTATGTTTTCAGTGCCTTTGATCTAGAGAGAGAAAGGGAATGGCGCCAGAGGGAGAATGCTTTGAAAGTGCAGATAGCACAACTGGAAGCCACAATGAAATCAGACTTGGGTGAGAAAGGCAGCATCATTGACAGATATGCTCAAGAGAGAGGTAATTATGCCCATCAAGATTGTAATTCGTTGAACAGCAGACATGAAATAATAGTTATTATTAAAAAGACACGAAATTAGCAAAGTACAAATTATTCACTGAATGAAATTCAAAAACATGAAGACATGAAGCTTCTTAATCGTTGAATTTATGAAAAGTACAGTAACAGTTGTTTTATTTTTCAGAACTTTTTGTACAATACACCAATGAAACTGACTTTTTGAAAGACATGAAATTATTTGAGAAATTGTCATATCTGTGTATGGAAATTTTATGAGTTTGATTCTTCTCAGTCTATTGGAGTGTGGGTCAAATCATCAGTAATCACTGTAACTACCAAATATTGAAAGGAATGCCTAGATTAAAATTGCCAAATACATTTTGTCCTCTGGTTTAGACGCCCATGAGAAACTACAGAATGAGCACAGAGAGCTCAAAGTGGAATATTACACCCTGAAAGAGCAGATGGATGACTTGAATGAAAAGATGAGGTTTTTTACAAAGGTGAGGTTAAGACTTTTTTTTATCCTTGTCTCTTTACTGTTAGTGTTAAATATTTGCAGATTAAATGAAACGTATCTCATCTGTTTTTCACAGAATATTCTTTTGTGATTATTACTATTGAACAAGTGTAGGGAAGGTTAGTAAGGGTGTTGTTTTATCTGTAGAGAAAGGATCAGTGTTGACAAAGAAGTTTAATGAATTTTATCTGTTCAAATTATTTTCGATTGAAATGCATTCAAGCCAGTTGGGATATTGATGGAAAGTTTTTGAAATTTTAGCATGATGAGTTTTACAACTTTAATCATACAACGCATAGCAATTTCTCATTATGTGTATTGGGGTTTATATATGGTTAGAGCAATGAAAATAAGGCACAAGTGATCAACGATTTACCATTTTTGTGTCCTAGGAAAGTGAAGTTGACTTCACTGAGATAGAAGAGGCTCTGGTTCTTATCAAGCAGAAGAAACAGAGAGAAGCACAGCCTCCTGACTTTTTGCAAGCAGTAGATGATGAACTTAATCAAGGTGAGGAATGTATACACTGACTGTTGCGTACAAGAGGTTGTTTCCAGATTTTGATCATTTTACACATAATTATTATTTAGTGCTATTTAATTTTTGAAATTTGTTCATATGGTTTATTGTAAGATTTAGTGTCCTTTAGAGGTGGATTCACTTGAAATTGTGTCTGTGGAATATCAAATTTGTAATCTTTTTTCTCTGTAGTCTAAATCTTCATCATGAAACTTTTTATTTATAGACCACAAGAAGGCCCTAGTAGAGCTCCAAGCAGAATATGCAGAAACTGTCCATGAATTGGAGAAGACACGTAACATGCTGATTGTCCAACATAAAATAAACAAGGATTATCAGCAAGAGGTTAGATTTTTCTGTTCATAATTTCTTTCATCTTTTTAGATAGTCTTTTATTTCATTCCATTTTTAGTTTATTCTAAAAAATCTTAAGAACTGTTACAGCCGTAACATAGAAGTTATTTTAGCTTGTCAAAACCCTGGAAATGGCTTCCCATTATGTGCACACATTCAGTTCTGTCCATTTCGTCTTTGAGCATAGCTATATGCTGCCAGATTTAATGATGTGATTTGTTGATGCTGAAATTTCTTATCTGTTCCAGGTTGGCATGTCAACAGAAAAACTGGAGGAAGTGAAAAGAGAGTATGAGTTGAAACTAGATGAGTATGCACGTCTCCTGGATATCCGAGCAGCAAGGATAAAGGTTTGCAGTTCAGATATAAAATTTTTCTATCTTTGCTACATCAATATCTTTATGGCAGCAAACAAAAACCAAGTTGTCAATTTTTGTCATGACAAAAAAGTTGAGCAGAACATTTGAAGAAGAAGTTTTTTAAGTACCCTAATTATCTTGAACTTATCAGTTGAACTGTTGATTTTCCCTCTCATATAGTCTTCTGGAGATAAGACAGCTGCAGTATGTGAAATTATGTATTTGATGTACTTTTTGACATGTTATTGACACTGCTGATCTAACATTCTGTTTATGTGATTGCTTCTAACAACTAATTTGGTAAATGATCTATTTCATTATAGAAACTGGAAGCACAACTCCGTGATGTTGCCTACGGTACAAGACAGTATCGCTTACCTCCACCTGATGATGATGTAAGTTGTTGAATGAATAATAACATGCATATTTTTTATTCATATAGTTTCCTAAGAAATGATATATGTCTGTGTCTGGAGATGACAATATATAAGAGGAAAATTCATTGCATTTCTGTTGTTGTTGTGGCTTTTGTACCCACAAAGAACTTGTTCCATGTTCTGTCCTAGAGGCTTTCAAACTCCAATGATGGAAACATGTTATCTTCAGCAGTGGACAGGGTTAGGCAGTATGTTTTATTTTCAATTTGACTTTTATGTCTGTTTTCAGGCTGAATCAACTGCTGATTTTGATGAGACTATCAGCTTAGAGAGAGGACAAAACCTGTTTGAAATTCATATTGAGAGGGTATGTTGCAAATCTGAAAATTTAGTTTATCTTTGTACATTTTGCAATTTCAGTTTGTGGGGGTAGGCTTTTCATTTTTTGCATTTTGGTATCTTGAACAGCAAATTTTGTTTCTGATGCTGAACTAAATGGTTTGTATGTTATATTTTTCTTGGCTGGTTGTTGAGTAACTCTAACAAATGACATTAAGATACAAAATATAAAGAAAAAAGAAAGAGTAATATATAAGTGTATTTGTAAGCTGTGTTCTCAAAAATGGTTTGGAGATCACAGTAAAAGAAAATGCACATACTTTACATGCAGAACATAGAGTCTAAATTTATTGTCTTATATCTTGCAATTAAGAATCATATATTTATTCCACTTGAAGATATAATCTCGACTTTTGAAAAATCTTTATGTGCCAGATATCCCTAATTATTACTTCACCACAAAACAGTTGGGAAAACTTTAGTGGTCTGATATCACCTTATAAATGCCATTGTATCAACAGATATCACTCTCCAAAGATGCACTTGGTTATATTGGAGATGAAGAACCATCACTATTCTGTACGTGGGAATTCTTTGAGTTTGAAATTCAGTCAACACCTGTGGTACGCGGTGGGCGGTAAGTTCTGTCATGATTGAATACATCTGCTTGTGAAGTTGCATTCTTATTAAAGAAAAATGACCTAGTCAAAGATCAAGCTACTGTCTCTAGATAGTGTTTTCTTTCTGAAAAAACATAAAACCATATGGATAAGATGGGATGTTTTAGTTGTTTTTATTAATTAAACAACAGAAGTGGTGTTGTGCTGACAAATCAGCTTTGAGGAAACTGAGGTAATGTATTTAACAAGGAATAGGCAAGCAGCCACTGGATCTCATCTCCTTCAAATACATCTTTATTATGTTACAAAAGGAATAAAAGATTCACATTTTTAAATTCTCCTCACATGAAAGACTAAAATTTTACCTCATTTCCATGAATTGAAGCCATTGTCTAAAATTTAAATAAATGTGAATGAAATCACAGCACAGAAATTTTTGGGTACTAAAATGCACAGTTCTGGTCTTTCTTCATTATTATTTGATGTCAGTTCTTATTCATATTTTATATCTGTTTCATTATGAAACTTACATGACTTTTATCAGTTTCATTAAATTCAAATTGCTAGCAGAAAGAATCCCTACCAACCACCACAGTTATACTTTTGCCCCATTAGATCTAACTTGTTCTCTTTGAGAATATTTTTTCTTGTTGTCTGAAAGATAAAGTAACATTTCAAGCAAGTTTTATCTCCATGATGTCGAATGTGTACTGCAAAAGGCTGACCAGCCATAAAAGTGCTCTCTAAATATTGTTGAGTGATAGAATTTTTTTTTTTTTTTCAGCCCTGTGTTTGACTTCACCTCCCAATACATTGTGAAAGTGGATGACTTTTTCCTGCATTACCTGCAGAAGGTACGTTCTCCTGCACATTTAGACTTGTTGCACAGTTTCAAAATTTTGACAGAATGAGGTAGAACATATTGTTGGTTTGTTTTTTCCTAACATCATTTTTTACCAAAAGTGGGTAACTAACAAGAGCAAAATGTAAATGCTAGTTGGAATAGTAAATTCCTTTGTCACAGAATTCAGATGAAGACAGTGCATGACAATAATATAACTTGTATCAGAAGAGACCGGTTGGAATTTGGAATTTTATACATGTATTTCTATTGTTGAAAAGGTGATGAAATCTAGATTTGAAAAATTTGTATTTGTTTGAAATTAGAAATAAATGTCATTTAAGTCTTACAAACAAAACAATAAATCACAAAGCCTGAGAAAAATAATAAATCATAAATATCAAAAGGATACAGAAATTGGCAGTCCACATCGTAGATAATATTGGGAGTATCAAAGATAAGTCAGCACCTGAGGGATGGGAATTGGCTGCCATGGGCTGGGATGTTCTTTTATTATACTTGTTTCAAATATGGATTTCATGTGTTTTCTTTGTATAGTACTTTCAGAGATGTACAGGGCAATAAGAAATTAAACATTCTCATTTTAAGAATTATCATCCATAAACACAAGATGTTTCCATGGTTCTTATGTGTCTTGTTCTTAAATGATTCAGGAGTCTTGCACTGTTGAGCTGCATCAGTCCTTTGGTCAGGACTACAACACTATTGCTGCCTGTCAGATGGTGTTCAGAGATATCTTTGACAAGCCCCACGGAAGAATTCATGGCACTGCCACTCTCACAGGTAAATATGTTAGCCCTGCATGGAAGACAAGATCTTGGTGTCATTGGATAATTGCTGAAATTTCCAGTGTTCATCAACATTTAATAACTGAAGCAGGACTTAGGATTGAGATACAAGATTTCATTATTTTATATGATACTTATATGTATACTGAAACAAAAATAAGCTTTTTTGATTCTTGAAATGTTACCAAGGAGAATGTCTCATGATATTTGACAGTCTTGCAATAACTGTAAAAAGGTTTTCATCTTTCCTTATTGGGAAATCCAATTGCAAAATTGCAAAATAACTATGGAATAAAAGGATATTTTAGAAAATTTTTGTTTTGATTTATATATTTTTTTTTAATAATGCCTAAACAGTTCTCAATTATTGTTAGCAAGATGCAGTAGAGGAACTAGCAATTTGAAAGAAGCTCTCTGAATTTATATGAGGAATGTTCATCATCCGAAGGTGGATGAGATTAAGGTTTGAGAACATTTGCATAAACAGCCCTTTTTTTAAATTAATTCAACTTGTTGTACTTTAACATTAATGATTGGATTTCCAGACATGCCTTCTTTACTTGTCTTTTTTTCAAGGAAAATTTAACTGTGTTTGACATACAGGTGTGCATGATGGTGAATCAGGGATTGGCTATGGAACCATTGACTACTGGGTGAGACTCAGAGTGCCGATGGAACAAGCTCTACGTTTGTACAAGGTGAAGAGGAATGTTGACTCATAATTTGAACTAGCTATTTTTCAGCAGCTATTTGCTTCAAGTTATGTTCATCACATAAAGAAAAATGCTTGGAATTCTTAGTGTGATCTCCATATTATCTTAATTATTAGATCTGGTATGATAAAATATGAAAATAAATATTTGGTTACAATTTGTGTTTGACATTTGGTTGAGGAAGCATTTTGCTGTACTAATAAGAGAAGTCTCTTTAGGCAAAATTTGCAGTCTGTATAGACGGTCTAAATTGACTTTATCAATAATTTGGTCATCACTGTCACTTAATTATTTTAAGGCACAATTCAGATGGTAATGATGTCAACACTTCCCAACCAGGAAGGATAGTTTTAGAGTAGCATGCTCATATTAGTGTTTAGCCTTGATTTATACAATATTCTTTTGTAGGAACGCACAAAGGCACTTGGCTACATTATGACCAATCAGCAGTTAGCTAATGAAGCCTTGGAGGCTCTGGATGAAACAGCAGCTCAGCGACCTCCAGACAATGTCAATGAGATGCATGTCAAAGTTATCAGATGTTCAAAACTGCAACCACGAAGACAAAGTAAGTGATTTTTTACATAAGGAATTTATATAGTCAAACAAACTGAGATAAACAATTTAAGTAAGTAGCTTCTTATTTAAAAATCTAGAAAAGTATTAAATTTGAATTTTAGTTCTGTTAGTCTAAATTTATTGAAAGAAACAGTGCAATCTTAATTTGATTCATGTATCATTTATACCAGATGTACAGCCATCACCATACTGTGCCTACAAGTTCCTAGACTTCCCAGACCATGACACCATCATCCTGCGCAGCACCAACAACCCTGAGTTCAATGATCACAAGATTTATAGTGTACCAGTTACCTATGAACTGGACCAGTATCTCCGCACTGCTGTAAGTTAACCACTCAACACTGATGATTAGAATAAGCAGTGGTGTTACCATATAGTATAAGTTTCATCTCCAGCTCTTTCTTGGGATTTTATGATGGCTTGTATGTGTAAGCAGGTGTGTCTGTATCAATCATTTCCTTCTTTAAAAAAAAATAAAAATGATAGCATAAATGGTTTGATAGCTTCTTGTATGAAAGAGACTAAAGAGATTGACAATATTGATGTTTTTCAGAAAATATTTGTTAAGATCTTGTATGGTCATCTTGCTTCCGCAGTTCGCAAGCTCAGTTCTTTGTTGTTCTATCTCCACTTTTGGGCTTTTGGAGATATATATGTTATATGAAAGAGGGATAGTAAATCTACCATATAATGTAATTATTCCACCGATCGCTTGCCCAAACAGGTAGATTTTGAAACTCATTTTGTCCTATCTCCTATGTGCAAAAACAGTTTCTAAATATAAAGCATCAATTTTCTCAAAATGTGGAAAATAGAGATAGAGCAACAAAGACCTGAGCTCACGAATTGCTAGAAACTATAAACATTCAGCTTTGTTTCTACCTCTAGCAGAAACTCCAAACATTATTCTTTATATCTGTACTTGTTAGATATCTCAGTTGCTCACCTTTGCTTTTGAACATTTAAACACGAATAACTGTTTATCTGTTTGCCAGAAACTTCAAATGTTTATCTTTGATGACACTGACCCAGAGGTGGAGGCTTACCTGGGAGTGGCAGAGATCCCTCTCTTACCTCTGGCCCACAACAAGCCAGTGAGCGGAGAATTCCAGCTGACCAGAGGTACAGGCAAAGTGGCTGCTGGGGTCATTGAAGTGGAGCTCAAGTGGCAGTACCACTATCTGCCTCCCAAAGTGCCGAAACATGAACCCCAGGAGGTTGGTATTCTCATCAGTATTTTACTCAGCTGTATCACAACACGCTCATAAGTTTTAAGTAAATCTACACACTGTTCATGCTGAAGTACTAAGAAGTGAACATATTTTATAGATCTCTGCTGATACTTGTATGTTAGAAATAAATTTTCACAAATACATTTGAGGTGGATACTGTTTTGAATGCTGACAGATGTACATATGTATAAGGTCATTAAATGCTGCAATGACAGGATCCTGTTTTATGGTGTTGTCTCTGATTTCTGTAGCTGGAAATGGCTCCAGATGAGCCCCCACAGAGGCTCAAACCTGAAGCTCCTCCAACACGAGAGGAACTGGTGAGTTCTGTGAGAGTACCAAGAGAGAGCAGGAGACCTTCGGGTCCATCAGCCACCTCCACTCCAATGGACAAGGAGAGGATTGAGCCCAGGCATGTCCACACAGTTCATGCAGGGGTAGGTGCATTTCACAGATATTTCATAATAAGGCATTGCCTCTTAACATCTTTCAAACCATATAATAGTACAAGTTGAACTCAGTTCAAACTTTCTTTTGCTTGTTCATCAGCATGCTAAGTGTAAGCAATCATTGTATGCTGGATAGATCAGTGACTACAAGTGGAGCTCCGACATGTTGATAGTTCTCTTATTGCAAATGTATCAATTATCATTCAGGAAAGGTTGATCTTGTAAGAAAGTTGATTCTATAGCTGTTTTGTCTGCATTCTTTTTTTTATTTAAGTATACTATGTGTCGGATAAAAAAGGGTAGACATTGTAGATGATTATGGTAGACATTAGGATAACTGTGACAAAGACTGTTTTCCAATCAAACAGTTTTTCCTACATTCGAAATATGTTTGACATGGATATGGCTAAAATGAAGACTGATTGAAATCAATCAATTTTAGGTAAAGCTGTGGGGTGATGGCAAGATAATGTAGATAAGATAAGATAAACTGAGCTTCTTCAACACTCACAATTAGCTCTTGCATGTAACAAATGCCTAGTTCTGTTAGAATATTTCAGTTGATTATAAAGGACTGCATAGTGTCTTTCCCAATTATTTTGAGCTTTGATATACAGGCTTGTAGGTAAAGGGCACCAATGTTACAATGATTTCCCTTAACAATTTTGCTCACTTTCTTGATACATGTGTTTCTTCTCCATTTGTATTGTTCACGAATATTTCCTGCCCAAGCTGTGATACTAAAAGTTATTACACTCTGTATTGCAGATTTATAAAACATATTGATTAAGATGTTGACTGTATCAAGGTTTTTTAATAAAATGTAAGTGTTTATTTACCTACAGTTGAACAAAAGAAGCATGGTCATGCCAGTCCAATTTTGAATTAATAGTTACTCCCAAATATTTATATGCTTTTACTTGCTCAACGTATTCATGTTTTATTTCAATAGGCGAATGGAAATCTTGATTATTTTTTTTTTTGCAGTCAGCCATTAGTTCTTTCATTTTTTGGGTATTGAGATGAAGAATATGGTCATCATACCATTTTTGGATGTTCTGAAAATATTTATGGATATTCTGTGCTCATCTGAAGAGATAATTTAGTGATTTGTCTCACTCAGCCCAAGCCCGCATCACGGCGTAAGGTACAGATTTCAGAACCCACCTATGCTGAATCTGTGAAAGGCAATGCTGTGGATGACACTGTGTCCCAGGTTGTGTCTGGATTCATGCCAAACATGTCTGAATCGATCTCATCTGTGCAGGATTCCATAGCGGGTACGGTAGGCTTTTTTTATCTTTTACAGTGAGCAGTTTGCAAACAGGATGGGTGGGCAAGGTAGTACTTGGATTGTTCCATTAATTTGGTTATTTTACTTTTGATCACAGAAGTTTTTGATAAGTCTTAGGGTCACATTGCTTCAGTAATTTGGGCTATTGCTGTTTGCAAGATAGCAAACTGAAATTTTGACTTTGTTGTTCCTGAATACTGAATATTTATTAACAACGAACAGAAACAGGGAAAAATAAATGAGTAAATACAGATGTGAATTTTCAATAATAATTATTTGTTGGAAACTAGTTTTTTGTTGGTTTTTTTTTTTAGTCATTCTTCAGGTTATGCTTTGAAAATTGTTTTATGTGAATATTGAAATGTTTCAATCAGAACCAAGTGCACATCAGATGAGTGAACCGCCTTCCTCAGTTCAAGATGAATCAGGTAAGAACATCAAAACGATGTGAGATTTACTGCTATATTGTCACAGTGTGCAGTCAATGTATTTGTAGTGCTAGATCCACAGTGAGTTCTTTTGCAGTTTTGAAACAGAATGATGATATATGTGGGAGATATAGCTCCCATTCCATTCCTCTTCTACTTATTGATAAAATATGATAGCGCTACTTATGATGATGTACTGAGATTGTTTGATTCATACAGATGAATTTTAATTGATATCAAATATGTGTTCAGGACACTTTACACAAGCGTGTTCATTGTCATTGTCAGACTTCCTGCTAGCAATCATGTAGGCTTTATGACAAAAGAAAATGTCAGAATCTGTTCGAAAGTCTTTTTTTCTTGTTAAATCTTAAGAATGTTTGGCGGATTTAATATTAGTGATAAATGAACATATTACTCTCATTTTTGTTTTTTTCACATAAGTTAGTAGTTTTAAGGTATATGAAACATGTAACAATGAACTTAGCAGACCAGAGTTATGAAGTATGGACATTGCAAGTTAATTAAAAGATAAAGATGAAAAATGAGAAGTATGATGAATTACTATCCCTTGAGATGGAAAATCAAGGCATGACTAGTTGTCACACCACAGATACAGAGTGCTCTGTTATACGTTAATGATTGAGATCTTACCATGTCCCCAATGCAGCATTGCAAGCACCCTCCCCTGGAGAGGAGAGCGAGGAGGCGGAGGAGCTTATCAATAAGCCCACTCCGCCCCGCTCCTCCATCCAGATGGAGTCAGGATCAGAGGAAGGTATAAGGGAACCATCTTATCTTGTTTTTTGTCTTATGTATGTTTTGGAACTTGGCCATAATGGACTCTGCCAAGAAAATGTTAGCAAGGAATATCTCATTCAGTGTCCTATTGTGTAGTATTTTGACATTGAGAATAATTTTGTTCCATTATAGAACATTTTCATTCAGACAAAGCAAATTGAAAGATTTACAGTGTGATTGACTCCCCCTAGACAAAAAAAAATTAATATGAATACTTTATTTGTGGAAATGTGGTCCATTATTGCACAGTTCTGATTGGTTCAATCTGTTTTTATAACAAGGGTGTCTTTTTATTTCAACAAATATCATATTACGCAATAGAAAGTTATAAGCTTTTTGTTTTCTTATTTATTCAAGAATTTTTGTTTTCTTTGAAAGAAAGTTCTTTTTTTTGTCCTGATTATTTATTTTATTTTGGTTTTTGTCTATTTTGTCCCCTTTTAATGCTCTTTAATGAGATATAGCAACCACTGTGACTTTTAACACAGGAAGCTTCATTCACCAGTAATGTTTTTTCATGTATCTTCAGCATTTTGCTTCATTTCCCATCTAGCAGAATATATTTGAATTCTTAATTAGATGTTGAGCATTCTTCTGTCATAACAAAAGGATTTACTTTTCAAAATTTCTATTGTAGATAATAGTTTTGTTTGTCTTATTTCTGGTTTACTCTGTAGCTATGTAATTTAATCTTGTCTCTCTCCTTTATCTGTTTTTTTTCACACACACACACACAAAAAAAACAGATATGAACAGCATTGCAGTTCAAGAAAAATATCATAGTTAGAGCAAACATTTTTTATCCAGTAATGTTGAAATGTTACTTTTATTTGTTGGGGTTCACACATGTATAAGGTGTCTGTATTCTTCAACCTGTACTACTTGATTCACTGGGGAAGTATATCAAAGACAAGAACATAAATAAGAATATCAAGGGTTACTGAATTTGTAGATGATAAACTTACACGAATAAGTATTTATGTCTGTCAGTTGGGCATAATTACTCACTATTTAGTTTGTATCTCTATACCTTAATATTTTCGGTGAAAGTTATACATTTCTGAATTAAATAAAAACATATGATTACATTATGCAGTGAAAGAAATTTATGTCATTTAATTTTACTTATTTCTCTTTTTTTTTTAATTTTGATTTTCAGTACCTGAAGAATCATTTTTAAACTCTAAGGACGTCTTCTTTTTTTTTTTTAATACAACAAAAGACTTCTATGTGTTTAACATCTATTCATCCATCCAACACTAGTCATATAATTACAAAGCATTTTCACAAAATTTGTTTTGAGAGATTTGTTCGAGACAACAAAAAAAAAAACAAAAAAAACACAATTTGCAAAGATAACTTAAAATGGGTCGAGGGGAGGAGGGAGGACACTGTTGTTTGTCTTTTCTTTAAGAAATGTCATTCACTTTTGTCATTTTTCTTTCAAGGCTGCTATTATTGTTATTTTCTTCAGTGTGTCATTCATTTTACAGTTCTGTCAGTTTGTGAGTACCTGAAATGATCAGGTCTTCATTAACCATCAAACATTCTAGATTCCAGCTCCTTGAGGGCCTACATGGCTGAGGATGTGTCCCCACCCAAACCCAAACCAAAAGCCAGAACACAGTTGTTCAATTGTAAGACTGAGGAATAAGGGGCTGTTATAATTGGTATTCACCCAATGTGCATGTGACTCAGCTTTCAATGTCCTGTTAACCCAGTGATGAATTCATCACCATTAAGATCACAGCTTTTTCTTCATCTATTTGACATTGCTTAGCAAGAGAATATTTGAAGTTAATGGCAATTTTTTGTTCTAAATACTATACATTTAATAGGAAATAATAGATCAGTGGAAAACTGTTAACAAATGGTAATATGTTTAACTGAGAAAAATGCATGAACAGTTTCAATTGTTTTCCAGGAAAGATGTGTTAGGTCTTATAAATTAATATAAAGAGCATAAAAAAAAATCTCAATTAAGGGGGGAGGGGGTTCTGAAACTGGGTTTTTGCTCAAAATATTCAATTTTGGGTTTCTATTTTCTTGTAAAAGTTCGGTCTCTGCTAAATATAAAAATGGTATTAAAAAGTTGATATGTTCATTCTAAGGTGTGGGGAGGGTGGTCAAGCAAAGGTTGACCTGCTCCTCTGCCATCCAGGCTCTTGCTCATTTGGGGCTCTTTATTCAGTTATAGATCATCACTGTTTCGCTGGCTACGGGCAAATTGCATATAGAAGACTTGATTATGATCTCCTTCACCAATATCGGGAGCCCCATGCCAGGAGTGGACATTGACTGACCATCTAAGGCGCTGACCATGCCAAATATCAAGGAAAATGTTCACATGGGCCTCTGAAATAGACTTCCCATGGCATAATGAGGCTGAAATATGCCATTTTTCTACTGTTTCAGAGTGCAATAATGGATTATCTGTCACTGGAAGGGTAAAAATGCTCTTGGTTTTGACCGAGGAAGACATGGCAGCCATATATAGTCCTCTCTGGACCCTAAAATGACTCACCAGAAGTCCTTTTGCTGATAGGGGTACGGAAGCGAAAATGGAAGAAAAATGGGAATAGGGGCACAGAAGAAGGCAAAAGAAGGATAGAAATCATGGAATCATAGTAGGTGAAACAAACATGTGTTGGGGTTGAAAGTCCGATCAAAAGCTCTTTACAGGTTTTTTTTTTGAAGGAAACAAAATTTAAATGCGTTTTTTTAGCATAAACATCTACTTTTTTTATTTATGGAGCAA
>JBCEWB010876649.1:0-15853 GCA_039654565.1 Peronia peronii
GATGGGGCAGCAGTGACTACAAAGAAATATATACAAGTGATCTAATGATGGCACAGAGTGAGAGCACAAGAGAGCTACCTGATATATAAACTAATAGATACATGGGCTACTTTAGCTTTCATTCATAGCAAATTATAGCTCACTTGTACTCTCAACATCTTGATCGCTGGTGAATGCGAAACCTGTTGAGTGGATCAAGTGTCAGGGGAGTCTGCGTTATTATTCAATAGGGTATAAACAAAGAGATTGCATGTATTTGATACTCTCTCGCATTATAATATAGTTTCTTTTGATTGTAGTTTCGTGTGTCTATTGAGCTGTGCATACTTAATATGGCGATAATTTGACAAAACTGAGGCCGCTAAACCCAAAGTTTAAGTGACATGGTGAGAAATATCACAGCGCAACGAGGAGCCCCCACGAATAAACACGGGTGTCGCATGCAGGGATTCGCTTCACCTGTTGTATAAATACGTGGTTCGCAGTTCTTGGGTTAAAAGATGTATTAATATGGGTTATCGAACAGTGTAAAAAAATAAGCTATCAAAAGAAAGCCTTGTGGTTGGCTGCATGGTTACAATTTCCCTGAATCATTAAAGTCAAGATGGGGTGTGGCTTTGTTTTCTTGAAGAGATCTCTCAGAGTGAATCGTGCTACAGTTGGGGTCAGCTGCCACAGCAGTTTTCTGAGCGTGACAACAGAAAGTTGTCATCTTAAACTCACAATTATGAGCCTATATCAGGTACAAACAGGGTGTACAGTTGCATGTCTTCACACATCAGGTACAGTCTACCAGATTTCCTCTACCAGATTAACACAATACATGCAGGAACACAGACTCAGTATTACAGGTGTTTTCTGATTGCTCTTGCCCAGATGCCCTCTGAGTAATTTCCTGGTCATTCTGAAATTTACACCAATTAGACATTGTTTTGAGTAAGCAACGTTCACTTCGCTGAAGGCTGTGCAAGTTGCCAACACTCAGCAAATGACACAGTTTGTTTGTGAATATTTTGAACTTGTTGACGTGACTACGAGCATGTCTTTGTGTAGGCAGCATTCACAGACCAAAAATAAAGGGTTTGGTATCATGCTGGAAAATGACTACCAGATACAAGATTCGGAGAAAGTGTCATTTCCTTCAGTACAGGTATAAAGATAAATGCTGCCTTCTCTTCAAGACTTACCTGCATTGCAATGAATTTTTGATGATGTCCTCTGTGGCTACTTTATCGCTGAGATACTGCGGCGTCAGCAAGGGCAGCCTCACTTTGACCATCAGCTCTGGCAACTCGGCCACTCGATTGTCTGGGTCATGTTTGATCCACAGCATGATCGCCTCGAAAACCTTCCAAAATATAAGACGGATAAATATAACATGTGTGAATGTGTTACTCGCTGTCCTCCCACTTTGTGAACACTGACCACAAAACATTCCTAGCCCTGTTAGAGGGAAATACATAAAAAATAATCCCGTTCAGTTCTACAAAATGTCTCGCAGCCAGTCAAAATGAGCTGTATGTCAATGTTCCACGAACTGCGTTATTACTGTTACATAAAACATTAATTCATACACCTTCATATGGTGGAAAAAAGCTTAGAGCCAGCTTGACTTTTTGTAGCCACAGATATTACAAATAGAACAAAAAGAGATGGCTCCAGGCCACTGGCCAAAATCAAGAAATAAATTGTCAGAAATGAACAGTTCAGTACATAAATCTATATATTCACCTTACAACATTCTGATATATTTATAATCTGCCTTTAAGAGCAAAGTTTTCCCATTCTGAGATGAATTTTTCTTTATATAAAGCCATCGATATCAGAGCCACTTTCATCACATTCACATTTCTCTGCTCAAGTCCAGCCACTTACGACCCATTCTGACAAACTGTGAGACATTTATTCAAAATTGCATGATGCAAAAATCATCACCCTTTTAGTAAAATGAGAGCACAGTACATGTTAAGCATTTTTCAGAGCCTGCATTCCCTTGCATGGATGCTATGAGTAATGTCCAGATTTGGTTCTGTCATTATGTCTGTTAGGGCACTGCAATTTGGATAAGGATTCTGATGGCTACTGTCATCATCAATACTGTGTTAGGTTAGTTTCATTCTAACTTTGGACAGAATACGGCTTTTCTGCAAGAAATGTGATGGAATGCTCCAGAACAAACATCCTACCTGCCAACGACTAAGGCAATAATACATGAAATTAGCAGACATCCCTCAGCCTAAAGAATAAATCTACTTATGAGCCATTGATAGTTCAGGTTCTTCTATTCTGAATTTAATCTTTTGTACATCTGCAGATAGTATCCAAATATGGTGATTAGTTTCATAAGTGCTATTTTTCTCTCTCATTGAACATATTAAAGGGTCCTTCTCTGATGAAGGCAATGGACTGCTTATTGCATGAATTTTATGAAAGCAGTTGAAAGGCACATAAAAACAACAGCCCAAATTTTCTCGGTGTTCTAGTTACAAAACTTAAACGACTTTGAATATTTTACAGATGTTACTTAACTTAAAGTAAAAGAACCAAATTTTTGGATATGTCTGAGCAAGGCAAATTTATATACTTTGTGCTACAATGTTCTACTTACAATCTCGACAAAAGCAGACAGCTTAATGACTTGGTGTCATACCTGTTCTTCACTATTTACGTGAAGTTCATCCCTGGATATAATGTCTGATATTTCAGACTTGGGCAGGGCTAGAAAGTCTGAGGTCAGGGCGACCTGTGGACCAAATAGGAGGATTATCACCTGAAACTGACATGAGGGACTCCATAGCTGAAAGATTTGCTCTGGGATACAATAATGTTGACTTTACATAATCTTAGTGAAATATTAAAATATAATACTTGGTGGTCTTGCTAGACAATAAATTGACTTAGCAGAAACTATTCTAAACAATACTAAAAGTAAAAACACAATTTTTCATGTACAAGCTTTGCGTTGGTAATAAAAGCCATTTCAAAATCCTGAACTTGCTCTAGAAAAGCCAAACAAAACACAATTTCAAAACTATAAACTAGCTCCAGACAGGAACTACAAAAAATTGTTTAACTCTGAAAATTTGTTTTTGAGAAGCCCAACAAAAAATATAATCCAAAATTTAATATGGCACATCTTTTGTTTTCTTCATTATGTATAACCAAAATAATGGCTTTATCATCAACAGATCATAATAAATAATGTACGTTCCTGGACAATATTCAAACATAGTGCATCATCAGAAGATGATCATGAATCATTTTGTTAAAACTGAAAAGATTGAAAAGATTGGCAGTAAGTACTGCACTGAGTGCAGTGTGGAGGTCAGTAGTACATGTCATGCTGCATAAGGGCATATCTGTATCTGCATGTACAAAATCTATTGTTACATAATATGCTAGGGCGCCCTGCCTACTTGTGATCCCTGCACATGCACACTCCCAAAGACGCCTCCATACAAATGCAAACCAGTACAAAATTCTTTCCCCTTCACTTTGTGGATTAAAAATTTTTTTGCCTTATGCATCCTCAGCGTGACACCCACTCATTTTGCTGAGAAACACAAATTAAAATCATCCCTTGTCTCACCAAAACAGGACTGATGTATCAATTTAAACAGATATATGCCGAACAACTGGAGGTTGAAAGGCGTACAAAGAACTGAACTGAACTGTGTGCAGAAATCATACCTGATGAAAATTGTTTTGAATATACTTGTTCGCAGCTTCCACCAATGATGAACACTGATACTGATCGGCAAAAGCTCGAATAGACAAACAGGATGATGGTTCAAGTCTGTAGAAGAGAAAATGCCAACTGAATACACAATGTTCAAGACACACTAGAACAAGTCAACATTCTCTTTCTATACCATCCAATAACAGAGAGTCAGTTTCAAAGTGATGTCTTTAACCCTATCCTAGTCAGGTTAACATTTACCCAGCCTAATACAAGCCCACATGAAATGAGAGATAACTCTTTCATTTTTTTACCCGCCAACTATTTTAAAAATAACAGTTCAAAATCTTTCAACTCAAAATGCATGCAATTTTCACAGTAAAGACACAAGTGAATAAAGATAGTGATACAATAATCCTTAGATCTATACATTCCCATCATATGCAGCTCCTGTAACCTTGTGGAATAATTTCAAGATCTCATTGTCTCACATAATCATTTTTTAAAATCTATATTCTAAACAAACTCTTACATAATCATTTTTTAAAATCTATATTCCAAACAAACTCACTGTGAAATAACCACATGTGATAGACACAAGGAATTTGCACTGGGCGACGCTATATTGTACGTTTAATTACATGATTTGATTAAAATCTTACTTAAAATATTATTTCTAATGTTATCTTGTTTCCACTGACGCCATCTCAGCCCACTGAAAATCAGCATATTTGCTGAAACGATTTAGTACAAGATACTGATCTCTATTTCGGCATCAGAAGTTAATTTTCATATGCCTTTCAGTTTCCTGCAGACGACTGTCTCATTTTCTGGCATCTCTGCATGGGAATCAGTTAAATGTAACAGATGAAAAATGAGAACAGAATTCAGCCAGAGAAATTTATGATTCGGTTTATCCACTGAAGGTAAGCAAGTGATACAATGTGAACAAAACAATGCCTCCATGAACACTATGTGACTCAAATGTCATAAATAAACTGGTGCCTGGCATGACAACTCACCTGTTCTTCAAGTATGTGCTGCAGGCGTCTTTCACAGCTTGCATGTTAAGGAAACTGGCCACTATCAATAAAGACTGGACGTTGTTACTGTCAATGACCACTCGGCCAGTGTAGGCAAAGTTGATCAATGCCTCCAGTGCGCTGTAAAAAGGTTTAAAAAAAAAAAAAAAATATTTAAACAAGGTAAAATAAGATCCTTCTATGGATAAAAAAACTCTGAAATAAAAAAATTTTAGTTTCTTTTCACTCAGACCTTTCACATGCACAGCTACAAAATATGACACATCAGCATTTAATAATGAGAACAATTTAATTTTCAGCTCATAGCTGTGCAACACAAGATTTGTGTCGCAGCCAACGAGTTATATATCGATTTTCTACCAGATAGAGTGTCACGATTTTTGGATGTGAATGGATGTTAGTTGTGACATTGTAAGTGGTAATCAGGCAGTGAATGTGGACGAGACGCACACAAGAACGGAAAAATAAAAACAGGAATCCTCAATGTTGAAATGATGCAGAATTTGTTGCAGGTGCTTGGTGACAATACAAACTTCAGGGCAGCTGTCTAACTCTGATGCATACGGCACTCACTGCATTGCACTTTCTCTGTCTTTTCCTCTCCGACTGAGCCCTTATACAGACACCAGCTCGCCTTGAACTCTCTCAAACTTACAAGCTCTCAGCATCTCGAACTCTCTCGACCCGCTATCTCTGTCGCCACATACAAAACCATGACGTAGTGCGCACACACGTGCTGTAATACACACACAGGAGAGTATGTCGGACACGCTTGGTGACCCAGTACTTCCACGAGCAAGCACACGTACACTCACAACACACACTTGCATGGGCCCAGTGTATACAATGACGATCCACTAAACATTGCTCACAACACACACTCACATGTACCCAACATGCATAATCATGATTCGTTACACAGAGTTTATAGAGAGCTTTACGATCAGGCAAAACCTTAACTATTTTTAGACAGCTTTATCATCAGTTAAAACCTCAATTCAGACACACTCATCAGGTGAAAAAAGATTTGAACTACCTTGACTTTAGCGAGAGATATTGCAAAATGAAGTGGTAGGGAGTGGGCCATTTAGCACTGGCTAGAATCAGGACAAAATTTGGCAAAGAAAAAAACAGTTTAGCACATACATCCACATATTCAATCAGAGAACATTCTGTTACACTGACAATCTGCCTGTAGGCGCCGTATTTTCGTACACAAACATGAATGTTCTTTCAATTTCTGCAACATAAAAACAACGGTATCAGACTCCCTCTATTACAATCAACTCCCGATTCATCTGTTCAAGTCCAACAACGTACAACTCAATCCGATGGCCAGATGATATTTCAACTGACATAAATTTCAACAGTAAAATTGTCAGCAAATTGCCTTTACATGTCAAAAAATCTGCCAATCACCTAGAGTGGGACATGCCTAATGGAGAAGCTAAAAATCTAGCCCTTGTTCAGATTCAACAGGACACGAGTAAAAGTAAAACAGTCCTCATGTTGAAAGTGGCATTCGTCGTCCGAAAGAACATCTGACACACAAACAGACAAAAGAGCACGACTTACCTGGCTTCAATACTTTCCATTGTGATCTCGGGCTGCTTTGTTTCCACCATGTCATGGGTGAACATTGCTTGAAAATAGGGAATTGTGGCAGCCAAAATGATCCGATGGGCTGAAAATTTTTGGTCTCCGACCTGGTTGAAACAGAATTGTTCATTAGCTGACGGTGGTTAAAGTCTCATCAAACTGCAAATAATCTTGTGAAAATAGCATAGCTAATTATTATCTTTTTACCAATCAATATGATGAAGACAAAAGTGCAACTTTTGGCTAGTGCTATATCAGATGTAGATAAACAGTTTTCTTGTTCATAATACCATCCAGTGCAAGCCACTTATGCAAAATCTTGTCACGGGACAAATCATGACATCCTTTAATTCTGTGCAGGGCTGACAAATAATTCTGATAATACAGATATAATGTATGAGTCCCTCGGATATCCAAACAGCAACTTACTAAATGCTAGAATCGCATGCTTGTTGTGATGTTTCCTGCAACTGGTTCAAAACGAACATCGAACTTGTCGGCAATTTTCAAATTGCAAGTATGCTCATGGCTATACATCACACTGTTTGTGATTGTAGCTGATTGCTGAATCACTATAGTCACTTCCTTTTATAGCTGAGCCTTTGCCATTAGGTGGACACCTAAAATGTTGCACTAGGGGTTTGTTATGAAGTTGGAAATATATCTTTTTTTACATGACTTTTTGTATTCATATATATCTATTCCTACAAAAAAATGTGTTTGCAGACCTAGAGGTCGCATGCTTACCCATGTAGTTGACAATATGTAACAACTTGAAATCTTGTGGACATAACTATGATGACACATTTTTTAGAAACTGAACAAACAAAAATTACTTTCATGTTTCCTAACTGGTTTTGTTTTAAAACATACACATGAAGAGCACATAAAATGAGGTCAGGAAAAAAGAAATTTTAAATGTCTGCATTTGTGTCATCATAGTTATGTTCCATTTTCATAATTTAATTTCTGTCTTGAAAATTTGGATAAACTAAGACTCAGAGAGTTGGATTAGACTCGCAATGCATAGTTTTCATGAAACAATGGCACTTTAATCATAATTACTTTGAATTTCACAAAACATCGAACATCTTTCGAACATAGCTATGATAACAAATATGGGCGGCAGTTTTAAAAAGCATTGAAAAGTGCTTGAACAGTCATTGAAATATAGACATTCATAATTTAACAATAATACTGCCATGTTCTGTGTGGGAACAGAAAAGCTGGCAAAATAATAAATGGCATCTTGGATGTGTACTAGTTTGCTGTCCCTTCCCAAAAAATAGAAGCCTTCTGAAGGCTCATGAATATCACATGTGATTAGGTTTTCAGGTAGAAAACATCAATAATATGTGAATCATGTTCTAAATCATCATATAAATTTATGGCGTCTTTATTTTTCATTCCTTAGCCCAATTCTGTCATTGCTTTTTTGCTCCAGTTTTCATCAGAAGCACAATGTTACATGAGAAGCACATCAGAAGCACAATGAGCTTAATTTCGGCTCATCGGCTTTAACAGCCTTTTCTACGCTTTCATAAATATACTCTTTATTGCATGGCTTTGTTTTCAGCAAAGGAAAATCTTCTACACTGGTTCGAACTCAAGGGTCTCATTGAGAAATGAATTGTATTTTATAACTTATAAGATTTCAGCACCAAAGGATGCAAGTTTAATAGAGCAAAAAAATAGTTCAATTGAAAAGTTAACCAGCACTGCTAGGCCTGAAAAGTATCAAAATGAAAATCTGGGCAGCAGAGCTGAGCCCAGAAGAACAAAAGAAAAGGTTAAAATGGAAAATTTGGGGTGTATGGCTGGGCCTGGAATTAGAACAAATGAAAGGATCAAAGTGAACATTTGGGCACTGTTGGACCACATTAAGATCTAGATCTAGATTCCGGATCTAGATTAGATCTAGTGACTAAAATGGGTTAAATTTGAACTTCTGCTGCTGAACAGTGTCAGTTAAATTATATAAAAATTGCAACCGGCAGTAGTCTAGGGTTAAAATCCCAGTCAAAAGCTAGCTCTTTTGAACATAACAATGATGACGATCTCAGTCTCGTCATTTTGTTAATTTCAACGATACACACTCTTATTAGTTTGTTTATAAAATCTATAAATAGCCATGACACGTGCCAAAACAGTTGCGATGTTACTACTAACCGAGACTCATTCAAAACGTACAAAATATGTTTTCGAATGCAATGTCCGCAAGAAATCTGTCAAAAATAACATTTTCAAAATATGATGACGACAATAGAAAACATCAAAATTTGTCGAATCCGGCATTTTGCAGTCTTGCTCCGCACAACAGTAAACACGGCTTCTGACCAATCAATAACAACGATAGCGAATATTCCGCAGCAAATAAATCCCCTTTTTCTGATTGGTTCTTCCGAACATAACAAATGATGACATCAAACGCTACATCACGAAAAGGGTGCAAACTTCTAAATTTAGAACAGTCACAGCCTCGAAATCGGTATGGGGGGGAAGCCCATAGGACGAAAGACAGTACACTTGTTACGGGGCCCCAAAACAAGCGTTAGTGATGGATTTACAATGAATCGAAATTGACCTCTGAAATGACGACACAGGTTATGTTCGGAAGTGAAAAGTTCACAGGCGCACAGAGACTAAATAGCAAACGATTTCGACTTTCCTAATTTGGTGTAGTTGTAGTTCATATACTACACACTAACAACCTTCTGTGCATTGATTTCATTGTTGAATCTGACAGCATAAAAGCGACAATCTCAATGTGTCACGCTTCACATATTAGAAAAATTTAATTTTATAACTAGATACATTTGTAACATTTCTTCTGGCATCTTTGCTGCTATGGGTCTGTTCCCACAGCTGAATCACCATATTAAGCACATCATACTCAAGTTTTAATGCTCAGGTATCATTTTTATTGCCATAGATAGCAATTTTGTAACGTATATGAAAAAAACTCCACCTATTGGCAAAGGCTCAACTGCCATTGTAAGTTGTATTATTTCATTTTAATTAATGGTTAAGTACTACAATTTGAAATTTTTTTTGCTTTTTAACTTGTGTATATGTATCTTTTATTCAAAATTAGACTACTGCAAAGATGACAAAGTTGATGCATATGTGTATGACAGCATGTTTGATTTATATTTGTAATGACAGTTTAACCCTTTTGTGTTTAAACGGACAGAAACCGACACGCCCGAGATCACCACCTAAGGTTTAGAGTGACAGAAACCGACGCTCAGCCCACAGCGCTGTTCCGTTCAGACTCACAGAAACTGACAGAGGAAATACTCCTTTTGTGGTAGGCTGTCATTGGTCGATAAAATGACGTTCGTGATCTAATAACAGAAAGGAACCTCACTGACGAATCAAATGAGGTTTCTGTGATACCTAGGGTATGTTAGCATGTCTTTTGAGGCAGCTACACAGCATGCTGTACGGCGCTTTGGTCAGCGGTAGGAAATTGTTCCTTCTGCCTTGTCAATCGTTCACTCACTTTTGAACTCGTTTGCTATAGTCTATGAAAATGACACAGTGTGTAATTAAGAATCAGGCATTGATATTGGATTAGATCTAGATTTGGATGACTGGCAAAATGCCAATAAATCTTGTATGTACAACATACATAAGATTTATCATGAACTGCGATGTGATCTTGCCTAGATCTAGATCCAGATCAATGTAGTTCAGCTTTTGATCAAGCTGTAGACGTCTAGATCTAAATGAAATGCGCTGAGTAAAAAATCATAGTCAGGCAGATACTTATTAGATAAAAATGAAAGTTGTTTATTCCTACTATTTTACTCTTCAAAGGCGTGTAATATTTAATATCCTCCTTTTTTTGTGTGTGTGTTTCTTTCTCTCCTTTCTCTCTCTCTCTCGATGTCTGCTTCTTTTTATATCTTATTGAGTATTAAAATAGATCGTGGATAATAATGACACAGACAGTAGATAAATCATTCTTATTCATTTAAATTTAACAAATGGGGCACATTGCTTGAAAAAGAAATTGACTGTGGTTGTTTCTCTGCAACTGCTGAACTTCAGTTGACGGTAGGTCAGAAAAATGTAAACACACCGGGCCGCTACAATGCGCAGGAAGTTGAACACACGCAGGAAGACGGCTGCTGATTAACGCATACAAGAAAGGGTTACTGTGTCTATTGAGATTACATAAAATTTCATTAAAAAATAAAAGCAAAACTAAATATAGTGTTCCATCCAGCATGTCAATAAACAATTGTACTGCAAACAGGACTGCTGCCACGTATGTCATTTTAGCCATACAGCTGCCGAGGAAAGACTTTGCAGTACTACTGCAAATACGGGGAAGCCTTTTTAAGAAAATACCCACAAAACCTCCAGGGTATAGAGAAACATGTAGCTGGTCCAAATTCAGAACCAACTAGGTTAAGGGTGAAATTAATTCTTTATAATTATTTGCATGATGTGTATAAATATTTCATCTAACTACAGCGAGCTAAATTACTAGGAAATAATTAGAGTGTGCATAGAAATTCACTGCATAATTATATGCAACTTACAACTGCCTGCAGTGCAGCCACTGCATTAATTGCTCACAAAATTTAGTCTTTTATCTATCATTTGATGTGAAAATAACTTAAACTTCTGTATGCGAACGGCCGATTTTGAATACGTCATATTCCGATCCCTAAACCGGAAGTTACGATATTGAAAATGAAAGTAGGTAATTTGTGCGGTCTATGCGCAAAAGCAGTATTGTATGCTATTTTTAAGACATTTATGGCTATGGTTCACCTCATGACAACAAATCTTTTTAAAATCATGATTACTACTGAAACCTTTATTAGCAAATAGATCTATGACCTGTAGCTTCAGATCTAGATCTACATTTCTAGATGTAGATCTAGATCTATATGCACCCAGTGGCCACTTTTCTCTTGTTCCTCATCCTTGGATTTGATCAAGATCTAGATTCCAGATCTAATAATATTGGAAGAGAGAAACAACCTCAATAGTCAATGTTTGTTTACTGTATTTTTATGCCAGTGCTCTATGTTAGAGCATATCATACAGTTCTATCTATAAATTATATGATTATGATTACCATGCTTGTATCCGGTGTGTTAAATCAGGCACTATATCTGACACAAAAGCCTGAGGCTTACAATTTTTTTCTTGTTTAATTTGTGCTTCATTCTCAACACACTCAATTAATCAATCCCATAGTTTTGTTACAAAATTTAAAGGCATGCGTTTTCTTTGTTTTAGTGATTTTTTTTTTGTGTGTTTCAGAGGACATTATTCAACAGTAAGAAACTGATAAGACAAGATCAGTTTTATCTGCCCTCAAAAGGACAGTGTACTTGCAAATCTTTCTTCCCCCCCACCCCCCCTTTTTTTTTCAAATGTGAGTAATATTAATTTTTTGAGATTTCTTTCTTCAAGCCCAGCATAATGCAAAACATCAATGATATCATCACATGTAAAAATCTTGGTTGATGATGGTAATTTAAAAGTGGAATTTATAGTGCACCTTATTGTAAGAAAAGACATTTCTACAACTGTGCAAACTTTAATGACATTATATGGCCATCAGATCAGTTTTGAAGCTCTGGACTCCGCAGTGAGGAGCTGTTACTGGAAAATTCAAAGGAAGAATGAAAAAAAAATATTATCTTAAAATCGCTACACCAGGTCTTCCACTGTCATTCTTTTATGTGAAAATAACATATTTATGACAGTGTTGACCCATATTTACTTGTTTTCAATCTGAAGTACTCACCAAGACGCTTAATTTGGTACCAAATCTGTTACTGTAAGTTAATTAGAAACGAAGTTAAATCATTTTTTTATATTTTCATATACAGTTTTTGGACTTGCCTGTGTTACGCAATAGGTGTTACATAATCAAAATACATTACGTAATGACATAAGTTATAAACAGCCTTGTAGCAACATGAATAATTAGTAAACACTGAAAGTTTCACAGCTTTGTCTGCAGCAGGAAGCAAATTATAGTCATTTATATGATAAAATAACAAATTCAAGGTAACAAAAATGGAGAATCAAAATACAAAGGAATATAAGGAAAAAAATTAATCACTAAAAAAATCATAACTTCGGTTTCATACAAGCTAGAGAGATAATCTTGGTACCGTTGGACTCGTGTCAACAAGCCTGACAAAATGAACTAGCTCATTACTTCCCCAAACTGATCTGAAATTTTTATCCAAGACACCTAGATTTCTGGATTTCTGGCAGCTGGATTTCTTCTATAGACTAGTCATGACTAAACGGGAGTAATAATGATTCACTAGACCTATATTTCAGTTCAATTTACCTTAAGCGTAACATCACAGAGCTGTCCCTGCCTTCTGATATCTGCAATAATTGGAAATGCATTCTGAGGTAAATTTTTCTCAATGAATACGACGGTGTCGTCCGCCATGTTTGTTTATTATGGTGTTTGACAAAGTGATGCCAGGTCTACGCCAAGTGATCTTTTCTTTTTCTTTTTTCTTTTTTTTTTTCTCTCAATATATCGTTCAAAGTTTATTTGCTCCTCCTAATCGGAAAGTTTAATACCTTTCACATAAATTTATTTAAATCTGTTATAATGAAAAACAGAAACTGAGTTTTACGGTCATAAGCCTACATACAAGTGAAAACTATGCATCACTTACCAGTCATATTAGTGTATACAATCTGGCATTTTGGTAAAAGGAACGTGAATAATGAGATTCTCCCTTCTGAAAACATTCCCCTGTTCATACGGTACCCTTAGCAACTTGACTGAAACCAAAGACTATATCTGCCGTATCTACGGTCTTTCCTAAAACCAACGCCTCCTGGTAGAAATTATAAGGTTTTAAAAAGTAACACAAAAGGGAAAACCCACGCATGTAAATAAACAATAAACCAAGAAGCACGATTAGAATCACATCAAATCATCAATTAATGATTGTTACATTTTCATAAGCAGAACCTAGCTGGGTTGTCTTTCTCTCCCTCTCAGACCCTTAAGATAGGTGCGAGTTCGGACAGTGATTTTTGAATGCTTGAATAGGGTCATTTAAAGCTTTAAATTCGGCTTCAGCTTGCTTAAATTAGAGGAAACATATGGAAATTTTATTTATTCTGTGTCCGGTTGCCATAGCAACCCCACCATGTTGGCACTTTGTCTCGAACATTTTCAAAAGCTAAGCCACCTAGAATATTGAATGTAATCGTTTATAAAAATTGCACTTTAATAAAATGGTCCTATATAAAAAATATTTTTTTTAAATTATAAAGTGTTATAAATTTTTTTAACTATGTGTGTTGACGGATGTGTATACGAGGAATGATCAGTTATAAATCTCCGTGACTATGGAGGAGCGGACAGAATTTCGTGAAATTTTCAGGTACATCATTCAAATTCAGTAAGATGTGCAAAAAGTGGGACATTTCCATCACACAGTTTTAGCGCTATCGTGTACCATAGCATATACACCCCCTACACACAGCTTTAATCTTTGAGAAGTATGCCATGTTTGGGTTCATTATGTTTGCGCTGTTGTGAGATTCTTCTGGCTTTTAAGGACTTTCTTGGTAGATTGATAACCGTTGATGAAACATGGCTTTACCAGTATGCCCCTGAAATGAAATGCCAGTCAAAGCAGTGGAAAACACCCCTGGAACCGACCCCCGAAAAGGCAAAGAGCCGTTCCGCAGTGAAAATTATGCTGGCCGTTTTTGGGATACCAAAGGTATCATTATGTATGACCATCTTCACAAGAACAAAAGAATAAACAGTGATTATTACTGATACTGTGACTGTGAACTCTTGAAAAACTAAAAGATGAACTTGCAATAAAATGGATAGGAAAGCTCCGCAATGGTGTTTTTCTTATCCAGGACAATACGCCATCCCATCGAGCTGCAATTTCAGTGACTGCTGCAGACAGCCGTGGCTTTAATATTCCACCCAACCCTGTCTATATAGATCTACTTGATCTAGCCCCTTAAGACTTTTTTTTCCCGTTCCCTGCATTGAAAAAGCATCTTAAATTAATAAGATTTGAAAATGAAAACGACGTTTCTGATGTAGCACAAGAATGGTTTAAAACCGAACCTAACATATTCTACTTTCAATGCCTTTTCAAGGTAAGAGAAAGAATGGGAGAAATGTGTCGCTTTGAATGGTGACTATGTAGAAAAATGGAAGTAAGCAGGCAAAACTTCATGAAATTCTTTCCGCTCCTTCATGGTGAGGGAGATTTATACGGTGTATTTTTCAATTTTCCACAAAATATTCAACTTTAAAATGTGAATAAAATTCAGAAAAAGGGAAGCATATTATTCAGATATACGCTATATATGGGGAATTGTTGAAGTCAATTGGTTCAGGAACAAAAGAACTTTAAGGGAAAAAAAGTGAAAGAATAATCGGACATTTTGAGGAAATCGCAATTGAATTTTCATTTGGTGCTCTGTTAGTGCCGTTTAGGGGACATAAAACTGGTGCTTCTGGTCCCCGCCGTTATTTTTCTCATTTCACAAAGGGTCAAAGTTTCTTTTAAAAAAACAACAAAAAACAAAACAAAACAAAACAGCAAAACAAAACAAAAAACAAACAACAACAAAAAAACGATTTGGTGTTTTGATCACAAAACCTCATTCTCAGATCCCTCCCCCCCCCCCCCCCTTACCTTAACCCTGCATGGGGCCATGGGGACGCCTGCTGATAAATTGCGCACCAATGTTTTCCATATATCGCGGCTGTGGGCCTGAACCCGGATCTCTGTAAATGTTCTCCTGAATTTCTGTTCCTGAGTATCATCGGTCCATTAATGTTGTTCTTTTGCCCAGCTCTTTTTCGCTATCCATCTACTGTTCTTTGTAGCACAGTTTTAGCAAGGCCACTGGATCTTGTTACATGGCCGTAGCATCCTTTCCTTCACAGTTTAAAAAAAAAAAAAAAGTCGTCCTGAGGGCTGTGTTGTACCACGGTTCTGACAGACCTGGTCGTTTATGATAATGGTCCAAGTATGAGATACTCAAGATGCTTCGGTATCATTTTCATCTCTAGTGTCTGCATTGGCCTATAGGAAAATGGAGAATACAAATATGCGCAAGGGTTTGATCTTGTATTTCGTGGTGATGTTATCATCTCTCCACACTAATTTGAATCTGGTTAATGCAAACATTGTCTGTACAAGGATTTCATGTTCCGATTCTTCTCTTGTGTTCAGTCTTTCACCCTCCTGCGGGTGGCCATATCACTTCTTGAGCGTTGACGATTGCCCCTAAATAACTGAACTGCTGTATGGTTTCCAATTGTGGGCAATCCATTGAATTTTTTTATCGGTGTTGGTGTTTGGCATGATCTTGGTCTTCTCAACATACATGTCTCGCGGCCCGTCGAAATGAGACGTCAGTCGCTGGGCTAGAACCGAGAAATCGGGCTTTGAATGTGATGAAGGGGGTCAAATATCGAATTTTTGTTATAGCAGAAATCGTAAGTGCATTCATTTCTGACCAAGACAATATCGGTTTT
>JBCEWB010876760.1:0-15853 GCA_039654565.1 Peronia peronii
AAAGGAAAATTTCACTATTTATAGGACGTGGAAATTCATTTTAGAACACTAACACTGATAATCTGCATGATCAGCAGCTTTTTTCACCTCATAGTGGTCATCCAATGTCCATCCCTGGCACTAGGGTTCATGATATTACTAGAAGAGGTCATAATCAAGTGTCGTATGCACTTTTTGCCTATATATAATCATATAGCAATGATCTACGACTGCATGTAGTAGCCAAATGGAGCCAAATGCTGGTTGACAGAGGCTAGGTCTATCGTTGAATGACCACTGGTCAAACCGTTAGAATGAACATATCCAATTTTTGATTCTATTTTTATATGCAGAAAAGGCAGGGCTTTTGTGAGAAAACAAAAACCCAATATCGCATTTTTTTAGCAAAATCCATATTTCAGGACGACCCCCCCCCCCCTTAATTTTACAAGCTTGTCTCTTTTTATACCATTTGTTGTTGTAGTTCTTTTGTTCCTCAATGTTCCTTTGAAAGGCAAAAAAATTGTCTTTGTGATAATTAAGAGACCTAAGTTCAGCATTACGATGACAATTTATGACATGTTGTTCTCTCATCAGGTGTTTACACTTTGGTCGGGATTACATCATGGGGCTCAGGATGTGCTGCACCGAATGCTCCTGGTGTGTATGCAGATGTTGCTGTTTTTGAACCATGGATTCAAAAAGTCATCAAGCAATACAGCGAAACACCCACAGAAGTGAAACTGCCTCCAAAGCCTGGTGCATAACCATCATAGAGAAACTGCAAAATCTGGCAAGACTTTCAAGCAAATATTATAGCTGTAGGATATGTCTGTGAAGAAACATGATATTTGTTTGAATGTTCTTCTAAAATTCTGACTCTTTTTTTTTGTTTTGTTTTTTATTTATTTTTTTTTTTTTGGATGATTAGCTCCACAAGTTGTTACTAAACTGATAATTTTTTTTCCCGCATGATATGCTTATCTCATCAAGTCCACAGCCGTCATTTGAACAAGTCAGATATCTCTTGGCATAGATTCAATATCTTCAATATACTGAAAGACAGATCAAAATAGAATGGGCTTGCACCAATGTGATTTGAATCTGTATAATGGGAAAATGTCTTACTAATTCAACATTTTAGTCATTCCAATACTGCTGCTTCATTTAAAGCATAGAATTAATATGAAGATCAAGACATGAAAATAGGAAATTTATGTAGAAAAATGTTATGCTAACACTACAATAAGAAGTATGAATTGTGCTATGTCATGGATACTGATGATTAAAGTTTGTCTCTTACACAGGATTGTTGTCAAAGAAATCATGTCAACAAATATTAAGTTTTCTAAGGTACATCTGTACTCAGTTAGAAATTGATTTAAGTATTTCATATAGAGATTGAATGTTGTTCCACTTAGAACTATTTTAGTTTTTGAGGAACAGAAAATGGAAAGTTTTCAATGCTGTGTTATCAATAATTTATTATATTTTTTCTTACAAATTCTTGCAATTCATCTACTGTTTAGAGAATTACTTAGTGATATGTCATTTATTGCATTCTTTTGATTTATAGTTTCAAATGTATAACACAGGGTTGATAACAAAAGTCTGTCAAACAAGTTGTCATTGTTTCCTTACACTTGTTAAGTGTCCAACACTATATTTTCTGTGATTGTTATTTTTTACATTTTTTCATACTGTTAATTCTTACTTTATTATGAAATGTGAAATTGATTCACAGTGGAAATGAAGAATCGCTTCATAAGAAATTAGTTGATAGTGTAGCTGGACTACACTTTACTATCCTTAAATTGTCAAAGAAAAAAAATTATACACAATATATGACAGTTGATCTGTGATATAGGCCTGAAGTTAAACATGAATAAGTAAGTGCTCAGTGCTATTGTTGTCTAAACTATTACTGAAGAATTCATTTCACTCTATCAGTATCTTTTTGTATTGGAATCCTTCCACAATTCACTGATATTCCATCATGTAGATGTGTACATCGTATCTGTTTTGTTTTTTTACAGACTGATAAAATGTCCTTCTGGCTGAAGACAAAAATACTGTCCATTACCTAACATTTCATCTGTTCTTTTATTATTCCCTTGTACAAATTCATTCTCTAAATTTCATGGGAAAATTGAATTTTTATTCAAGTTTAAGTGTAATAATTAATGAAATCGATATAAGTATGAATAAACCTTTTTCAAACTGGATTATTGAATGAATGTCATGATTAGAATGTGTGTGAATGCATTAAAAAAACTCAGTAACAAATTAATTCTAGAGATGCAACCAAGCCAAAAGGCATAAAGCTCCACTACAGCAAGCTGTCAGTCTGGATGGTTGGCTCTAGTACTTAGTACTCACGGCATTTCGGTGTTGACTTAATTGACTACCCATAATCATAAGGACAAATGCTAATCTATATCATAGCTCTAACTGACCATGTGCTTTCTCATATCCCTTCCCTAGTCCCACCCATTCTTCAGATATAATATGCAAAACATTCATTGGAAGGGGGGGGGGGTGAACCCACATGTGTGTGTCAATTACATAGGGTGAAATTTATCACCCTTTATCACACTGACCCATTCATATGTAGCTTCGTCCATTTCCTAAAACCATTTCCTAAAAAGTGCATCTATGTTCATGTTTTAGAGTCTCAGTGTAAACTATGACATATCACTCCACTAACCATGTGGACTTAGACCAATCTCCTTAAATCAAATGGACCAGCATCTGACTCTCAGTGACTGACTACAAAGATACATGTTCAAGTAGTCTAATGCAGGCATAATATCAGAGCACAAAAGATTTATCTAATATGCAAACTAACAGAAACAAGGTTTTAGCTTTCACTCATATAATATAACTATAGAGTTTAGATCACTTCTACTCTCAATAAATTTGTTTACTTCTCAGTGAGAAATGTATTGAATGGGCCAAGTGGTTGAAAGGTGTCTAATAATTATTCAGTAATGAACAGCAGAACAAACAGACTTTGATATTCCCCTTCAGCTTCATCATTTGCAGATTACAGACCACTTGAGAGGATCTGAGTGTTCCATGTGGCTTTTGATTTTTGTTCTTCCGTCCTTGCATTATGTGTTGCCGGGAGTCGGCTCTAACAATGGACTTTATTGCACTCTTACTCTAAGAAAAAAAAATCGTTAACAATTGCAAGATCTTGCAGCTGTACCTATCATGTAACAATAAATAGAACTGGGTGTGACAGACCCTAATTTCTGTCGACAAGGTAAGAAATATCACAGCAATGCAATAGGCGTAGCACAGAAAGATTAGTCTGTAAAATATTTAGTGTGCACGAACAAGAGGATTTGACATGTTACATATATATATATATATATATATGTGCTGCACAGGACATGGGTTAAGGAGAGAAAACGAATGATAGAATGAATGAGAAAATGAATGGATCAATGAACAAACAAATGAACTAAATAACAAATTAATTCATTTATTGTGTTCATTAATTGATATGTCTATTTATAAAACCAAACACGCTCACCTGTCAGTATGGAATATGCTGTGGCCAATGATAAAAGGTCTTATCACAGTCTTTTCCATGCTATAATTATAATGGTAGCTTATATTTACAATTTTTCAGTGTTATAAACACTGTCATTTCCACTCCTCTGTTTCATCTCCATTTCTTTATTACTTCATTGGGTCACCTCATCTAAACTTTTATAAGTTCATGATATTTTATCTTAAGGGCAGCTTTTGTACACCTGTCATACATGACATGGAAGTGCTAATAAACTTCTCTAATAACAGAGGGTTCGGTGAAACATTGACTCGCTGCAGCTTGTGATCCTCTGTCAGCCGTTTTGGAACCCAGCTGGCCAAAACCTTCCGATAATCCAAGTCGACATATATAATTTCATGAACAATGCTCTTTGAAATTTCAAGAACTGAAACAATGTCTCGACATTCAGTCGCCTATTTTCTTGGATAAGCTCATCAACGAGAGCAGCGTTTAATGGTGTCTTGAAGAATGTGGATGTACAGAACGAGATTCGACTTCCAGGCTGGTACGGCCTACCTTGACAAAAATACACCAGTGACATGCCTGACTTTTGCTCATTGCATTCTTACCATGGTATACCATGGTGTTTAAAGCTGCACGCACATGCCTCTCACCCCCTTCCAAAGGAACATGATGCGGAAATAAAACTTCACGGCTACATGATGATGACACGGACTGAATAAGTCCGGCTAGACTTCAAAACTATTCGGGCTTAAGTCCGGCTAACCATGGCCAAATCCAGGATGGCGGCGTTGACAACCAGTATGACACGTTCGATTTTTTTTCACTGTTTTCCTCTAATTTGAACATGCTGAATTTGATGGACAAAGTTAAAATAGTCTATAATTAATAATAATAATAATAATTCACCTCCAGGCCCCCGCCCCCTCCCCTTAATTTGATACACTGATAGAATGCGTACATCACTGATGCCGATATTTGGCCACAAGAAAATGCGTTAAATTTTCTGTTGCACGCCGTTTACAGATTTAACAAATATTGATACATTTGAAAGTTATAGCAGTTTTCTTATTACTTTCCAGACAGCCTTTGTATCCCCAACAAAATTGCTGGCCGATCATTAAGTCATACAGATATTTTCATTTTTAATAACGTTTTCTTCCTCCTCCAATATATTATAGATCTACTGGAACTTTTTGACTAAAAAAATATGTTTGGAGGCACAGTTGTTGCTACGGAAGCATTTGCTAAATTTAAGGCCAAACACAAAGCTGACAAAATAAAACGAAACAAAACAAACAAACAACCAAAAAGTGGGGAAAATTTCATTTGAGTAAATTCATACAATTCAATTAATTACAAATCTAGCTAAACAAAGATCATCCCAGACAGTCTCTATCGGTTTGCCTGGAACTTAAGTAATGAACATATTAATGTGTACAAATATTAAGCATGGTTACATCCTAACCTGATCCGTCTCAGACAAGAGGTTTTCTTCGACAGAGCTACAAAATTTGTGGTCGCAAGGATATGGATGCTGTCAAGAAAAGGAGAATGAAAAGAGCATATAGACTGATGATTACGCCAGGATATTGGGAGATAAGGTAGTTTGTACTTGGACATCTTCCCATGTTTGGCACAACATAACCGAGATCGTGCTGATGTGCCGTTAAACCCGAACACAAACAAACAATCTACTTGGACATGCTGGTTTAAGTTTTGAAGATGGTGGATACACGCACATACAAACAGACACAATAATCATGCACAAGAATGCAATAAGCACACGTCCTACGTGCATAATCGAGTTCAGAATTTGAAGAAAAAAAGTGGATGAAAATCAACATTAAACTCTGAATGATACTTTTTCGTTGAATGACCATCTTTTGTTCCGATATAAAATACCTTTTCGTAATTGAATTCCTTACAAAGGTGGAATAACATAAATTATGTACCATCTTTCGGAAGTATCGGAATTTAATGGATTAATTTTTCCGTTTGCCTATCAATCATGCTGTAATTATATACAAGCCTGCTGTAACTACAAAACACAGCGGGGAAGAGTAAATGCATTTTCATGAAGTTATAAATGTAAACATTTTTGTTATTGTTGTTTGACCTATTGATCCAAGGATTTCAAAGTCAAGAAGAAACAAAATACTCATGTTTATTCGAAATATCTATATACAACTTTCTATTACGGCAGAAGTGAATCGTGAACCCACACAACGTTGTCTAAGTAACAATGACATGTACACAATACAGTATGTTAACCTTTCTCACCAAGATGCTTCGAGAAGGTGCTAAAAAATGTCTGGTTTATTCAACCACAATAAAGAAAAAGGAAGAGAACTTATTTACAGAGCTCTACTGCAATCACGATTCAAAGGTAACAGTACTGTCACATGCAATATTTTCTTCTAAAGCTGTCTAATGAGATGTCCATTTGACTCACATGATGTCCTTGGCTAAGAAAAAAAAACTAGTATTTTAGCATGTAGCACGGGACCCTAAAGGAGTCAGGTTGAACTGACTGTGTCAAGTGGGTCCTATCATACGAACACTTGTGTCAGTAAACAGCAAACGATATTAAATTAAGCTTAAAAATAAATAACAATATTTACTTCAGTTGCAAATATTGTCATTTTCACAGTTAGTGTTACACATGATAATTTAAGTGGGTATTTACGTAATGTCTGAGATGAAGTATGAAATATAAACGGTAAATAGAAATTAATCAGATTAAACTATAGAAGTAAACTTTGTTGTTTTGCAGTTACAGAAAGCTATAGACAGCTGCACGAACTGTTTAATAGATGCAAACAAGTATTCTCAGCTTAGGCTGACTGTTATTCCAGCACAGATTTTACCAGCTATTGTGTTGCCTTGAGGCTGGTAAAGATGAAGACATCGGCCTGGATCTTCACGTTCCTCTGTCTGACTTTGATGCTGGCCCTCTGTGACTGTGGTCGACATAGAAATCACAGCCAGTCAGTGAGTATTCACTGTTTCCCATCTTTCAAATTTTCCAATATTCCTTCTTCCTGAGAACAATTACTTCTTTTCATCATTATGGTAAGGACCTGTTTCATCTCGTCGACAATGTTCATAGCAAATTTTCAAAATTGTTTTTTTTTTTTTTTACTCATAAAACTACAGCAGTCTAAGTGTTTATGTGATAGATTTTGCTGCTGGCTGGCAGATTGCAAAATAACCTCACGGATTTTTATTTTATGAGATTCAGAACCATAAACAATTTTATCCATATGCATGGTTTGTTACAAACTGAAAATTAACCTAATACGAGTGTGTCTGATAACGACCTCATTGCAGGTTTCATTTACGAGATCAAACAATATTAATTTACCGTCAAATTTGTTCAACAAAGTTGCTTTAAATGGAAAGTGTGTGTGTGTGTCGGGGGGGGGGGACGTTTTCAATTTGACGGGTACGAATCTTGTCACAGATGATGTCATGCTTTCTTGACAGACTTAAAAAAAAAAAAAAAGAAAAGAAACGTAAAAGATCTTTCACCTAGAGTATGTATTGTAATTCATTTGGCCATGGTTAGCCGGACTTAAAGTCGTATAGTCTCGAAGTCTAGCCGGACTTACTCAGTCCATGTCATTATCATGTAGCCGTGAAGTTCTATGTCTGCATCATGTTCCTTTGGGAGGGAGTGGGAGTCATGTGCCTGCAGCTTTAAACACTTTTAGCTAAAAATATGCTAACTAAATGATGGTTAATATGCTTAAGTTTTATCATCAAGCTTGAAGATCTTTTTTTTTTTAATATCTGAAACACTGAATGAGGTCTAGATCTAGTTCCAGATCACTCCATTCTACATGACAGACATTTCCTTCAACTACACCCTCAAAAGAGATGCAAAAAAGACAGAAAAATACAAACTTCTGTCAAGAACACACACGTTACAAGGAACAGAAAATAAACTATACAGATCTACAGATCTGAACGCGTTGGAGCTGGAGATGAATCCTTCTCTCTCATTGGAGGATGATGTACGCAAAATGTATCTAGCAAAAGCATCTTCTTCAATTAAATCCCTCAAAATTTGACATAAGATAAACACAAAAACTATGTCAAATACACACACATAGAAAATTGGCATGGCTGAGGTTTGAACCCGGGTTCTTCACCTTCATTGTGATTGTGTTGATGTATTTGGTTGCCGCTAAGTTTTGAGTAGTTTATAAAAATATTGTATTCCATCGTGATCATGGACTCCAAGATCAAATCTTGTTGAAGAGCTACAAGGTTGTTTATGAGCGAGACATAAAATAAATGGCTTTAAGAAATAGGACCTTGTTGACTTGTGTCGAAGTGCTGAGAGTCTGGACCCAGATAGTATTTTGGAGTGTAAGACTGACACCCTAATAGCGAAAGTGACAGTACCAGTTAATAGCATAAGCATAAATTAGTCCTTTTCTACCCAGCCTGATGTGTCAAATGACTTAAGCCAAATCCTAACGTTAATAGCATTTGATATCTTATTCTTACCTTGGCTAGTCGAGAGACTACGAATGCCGCATGTTTGCCTCACTTCCGGGTTGAAAACTTACTTTCTCCGGGCAACCCCGTTGAGTTGGTCCCGAAATCTTGCGAAACCCCGTAGTCTAATATTTGTTGATGTCATAATTGATACTGATGATTTCTAAGTATGATCAAAATGTAAACAAAGGACATCTGTAATTTAGCCATAAAGCCCCTCCTCCAATCCACAACCATTTCAGATGATAACAATAGACTATTTTTGTCTCACCTTTTGGTGGTCCCTTGCTTTGACAGATCTTAGTCTTCTTCTGAAGACCGTCACCTGTCGCGCTCACCCGAGTTTTCCTACCACTGACATGGGCTAAGCCCTCTGACATTCGGGAAAGACCGAAGGACAATCAGGAAAGACTGATTGACGCTGGGAAATACCAGACTTCGGGTACAAAGGCTAACACCCCTTGTACTCATAATAACTCCGCTACAAGTACGTATAAGAAAAAATGCTCCCAGGATCCGCCGAAAGAGGGGATAAAGCTGGATCCACAGGTGCCCACATGGAAACGACTTGGACACGGAAATGGACAACGAGATTGCCTAATCCCGTGGGGCACCCATGTACTTGTGACAGGTAGTTCACCACCGAAAGGGGAATAAAGATCCACCGGACCAAGAAGCGATGTGCTGTTCCAGATACTCAAAAGCGCCCTGATTCGTCAGATAAGTCCTCAGAAGAAACTGGCCAGGTGGCAAACCACAGTGGCAGTGGCTTCAACATTGAGTCATCTGACGAACAGCCCCGTTTGCCTTCAGATGAGAAGTGACCAAGGATACCGTTCCCCTCAGCCGGGTCCAAAGATTGGGGAAAACTAGATGACAAACTAGCCCAGCTTATCCGTGCAAATTTCAAGGAAGTGCAAATAGAAAGCCGAATAGAAGTCATTACGGACATCATCTACTTCCACTGTTAGGATACCCATGGCATTAAGAACAACAGTCCAAAGCCACCCCAAAACCAAACCGCAGACAGGAAGAAATGAAAGAGATCAGAAGGCAGAGGAAACAACTACGCAAACAACCGAAAAATGCGTGGGAATTCGAGAAGGGCCTTCAAGAAATCTGGAGTTACCTGAAGGGGAGACCCAATGCACTGAGGAAAGCAGAGCGGGAAAGAATAAGGAAGCGAAAGGCACGCTTGAGATGCAAAGGATTCTTCAGTAACCCCTTCCAATACGCAAGAAGTCTCTTCGAAAATCCACGATCCGACGAGCTCGCCAGTCAGGACGAATTAGATGAGCACTTGCGAAAGACCTATTCAGACCCACATATTAAAGAGGAGATGGACGCAATTAGTGGACCGATATGGCCTTTCCAGCCGGGCAGAGAATTCAACGAAGAGCCACCTACTCTGCACGAGGTTGGAAAGATAGTCAATAAGGCCAGAGGCAAGTCTCCAACAGGTCGAAACGGCATACCGTGCCCGCTGTACAAGAAATGTCCAAGATGCTCAAGATATTGCACACGGAACTGGTCACACACTGGACGAAAGGAAAGATCAGTGACCAGTGGGATAAAGCTGAAGGTGTCTACATCTATATCCCAAAGGAGAAGAGCTCAGACGAGATAGGTCAATTTTGCCCAATCTCTCCGCTGAATGTGGAAGGCAAAATGTTCCTCTCGGTAATAGCGAATTGGCTAACTTCATACCTAATGGAGACGGCTACATAGACACATCAATCCAGAAACGAAGAGTCCCCGGAGTCCAGGGGTGCCTGGAACATGCGATCATGATCTGGGAGGCTATCCAGAGAGCGAAACCAAGGAAGCAGGAACTGCATGTCATATGATTAGACCTTGCTAATGCATACGGATCAGTTCCTCACTCGCTCCTATTGCTGGCACTGGACATGTATCATGTCCCAGACCACACTATAAGACTTCTGAAGGAGTCCTTGAGAATGAGGTTTGGACAATACATCACCAACTGGATTCAGTTAGAGACAGGAATTGCCATGGACTGTACAGTCTCCTCGATTCTCTTCGTGTTGGCCATGCAAGTACTGCTGAAGGCCAGTGAGCAGTTTGCCAAGGTATCAGATTTGGGAGAGGACCGCCTAATGGCACCACTAAAGGCATTCATGGATGACACAATAATCCTGGTCTCATTCCAAGAAGAGGCAAGACAGATGCTCCAGAGACTGGATGATTTGGCCTTCTGGTTCAGAATGGCATTCAAACCCAAGAAGTCCAGAAGCCTCTCTCTCAAAAACGGAAAGACGGATGACATAGTGCAATTCCAGGTAGGTGATCAAGTAATACCAACAGTTGCAGAGTTGCATGTGAAAAGTCTCGGTCGGTGGTATGACGTTTCTCTAAACGACACGAAGCAGAAGGATGAATTGCGGACTCAGCTGACAGTTGGCCTGGAGAATATCGACAAGAGTGGATTCTCAAGACGTTTCAAGGTGTGGATCCCCCAATTCATGTTGATCCCAAAACTACTATGGCCAGTCTTAGTCTACGAAATCCTCGTCTCAACGGTAGAGGGATTAGAGGCAAAGACAAATGTCTTGCGGCAGGTCGAAGTGAGACATAAGTCGCTGGCTTGGAACCGAGAAATCGGGCTTTGAATGTGATGGGGGGTCGGATATCGAATTTTTTTTTTATTCCAGAAATTGAAAGTGCATTCATTTCTGAACAGGACAGTATTGGTCTTACCCTTGATTTATAAGTATTACTTCATTAAAATCGGGTTTTTATGAGATAGGTATTTTTTAGATTTATTCGTTCGACCATTCATTTAAATTCGATTTTCTCGGAATTTCGGTCCCTGCTGCGGGATCTCCCTTTGTCTCTTTAAACTGCAATATCTCTGGCTAGAATAAAGCTAGCTCAGAACTTTTTTCGCCCCCTGAATGGATATGAAGTAAGCCTTCACATGATACAAAAACCCCATATGGTGAAAAATCGACATACGTCTCATTTTGACTGGCTGCGAGACAAATCGCTACACAAGAAAGTGGCTAAGGACCATTGCTTAACGACGTCACACTAATCTGTAAGCAAACGAAGTTAGTGCTACCACTCAAATCCCTGAATGAAAAACACAAAATAGGAAAAGCCCGCCTTCATCTTATTTCAAGGGCTCGCAACCTGAGCCGAAAACGGGCCGAAAGTGGAAGTGAAAGAAACCGTCGATGCAGCAGAACAGTCCCAGCAAAGGAGAACATTGGATTCACTCAGTCTGATAGGAAAGGATTAGGATCGGGTGGACAAAAGGTCTCACTGTGGTCCGCAGCGACGCCTAAGGACAAAGAGACATGGTTCTCCAAGAAATCAGGCACGAGGAAGACGATAAAAGAGTCCAAAAACTTGATGGTCCGGCATCAAGTGGTGTAGGGTTCACATCGTTCCTTTTGCACCAGATCCAACAGGAAGAGTTTTCTGCTGCTGTTGCCAGCTCATGCAGGGCGCTGCTAATATTCTGGCCATTTAAGTTGAGCTTCTTCAGTAGAGAATAATATACTGTTGACTCAACGTAGCCCCTTGTTCCCACTTCTACTGCGAAAATGTTTGCCTTCACTCCGGCTCTACGCAAGTCCGTCAGGAGTTCTTGATACTTGGCCATCTTGTACTCGTGCTGCTCCTCCATGTTTGTCTCATACGGAACAGTTAGCTCGACAAAGATGTACGACTTCGCAACCCTCGAGCTAACCACTATGCCCGGCCTCATACCTGACCTCTTAATTAATTAGGGATATTCTCCCCATCCTGTCAAATCAGCTTTTAAGTCCCTATCACCGGCTCCCTCCAATATTCCACGTACTGGGGTGTTGCAGGGGATCTTGGTGGGAATGCTGGGAATACATGTTGACTCTTGGACGAATGTGTTTTTCGTTTGATTTCTTCGGCTTTGTCAGTACCGATGAAACTGACGATTTCTTTGTCGGAAGAAACTGTTCCGGTACCCGAGCGTGGTCTTGGTTACGCTTAATATGAAAGAAAAAGTGCCATCCAGGAACGAAAACCGGTCGTTATAAGGGTAGTTTTCGTATCAGCCATAGTTTTATTTCATTGTAAGCATAACAAATTACAAAGCAAAAAAGACGTTCCCAAAGATTCTTTCTTAATAATGCAAGTTTCGTTTTAAGCGTTTTCTTAATAACACTTTCTTCCGACAAAGAAATCGTCCGTGAGCGCGTCAAGTACCGGTACCCGCAATGTGCTATACTGCCCGGCAATATGACACAACAAGCCCCGGCAAAGAAATCGTCTGTGAGCGTGTCAAGTACCAGTGCCTGCAATGTGTTGTACTGCCAGCAGTATGACACAAGAAAGGTAAGGCCTGCGACACAAGCGTATAGAAATCATACACATACCGAACCCCGTCTCACTCCTCACCCCTCGCTCACGGCCCCAATCGGGTGTGAGGTATCATGGGATTTTGTCGCCTATTACGTGCATGTGTGAGGCTACTACGTTTTCATCGTTATTTATAGCCACACAACAACAGTATCAGAGGATACACTATACACACTTCCACTTGCAGGCATTCGGTTAATCAGACTAGTCGTACTTTTTCTTGAAAGCCAGTTTTGAGAATTCCATAGGCATTCTTCAATTTCATATGGAAAATAGTAAGCTTCAAATTAACTATAAAGCTATTTTAGAACTAGGGTGGCAATCAATGATGAAGTCATCGAAACCAAATACGTTAATTAAACTTGCATCAGAGAGTTGCGTCTTCTGTTTCAATGAAGCCTCTTCGGATAAAATAAAATAGCGATAGAACGAAATGATTTCCATTCCCCGCAAATTTCGTTTTAACCGTTTTAGAGTGTAAAATAGAATAAGTTATGCCATAAAAACAATGGCACGCATAGCATAGTGGTTAAAGTACTGTGTCAAACAGCACTGGTTCAAATCCCACCCAGAGTCCCTGAGGAAAAAAAAAAAACAGAAAAAAAAAGAGGGTGACGGACATTGGGAGTCATTACCCCGGTGTGACCGGGGTTCTAGAAGATGTGAGGAAATTAAAGGCCGAAACATCTAATGAAAGAACCCACTCTTCCTCTGAAGACCGTCACCTGTCTAGCTCCACCCGAGGAGTTTTCCTACCACTGTCATAATGAAAAGGCTCATGTTATGATCTAGCTAGAACATGCATTGTCTGAAGTTGGCTGAAGGCCTACATGTTTCATTAAACTGTTACACATACTGTATAGACTACCGGTATGTTAATTTATGATCTAGTATGTAATGTTAAATCACATGTGTTTCAAAGTTTTATAAGAGTACAAAAGATACAGGAATTATTCTTGACTCACTGCCATTATTTAGGCCTTTTATTAATGGTAATTTCTTATGAGGCCTATGTTTACACTTGAAGCATGGTGTGAAGGTGAAGTTAATTGGTTGTTGGTGGTCTACACACAGAAACATGTACAGTAGATGTTTCAAGATTTAATTATAATCAGGTTCTTTTGTCCAGTAAGTAACTGCAACAAGTTTTAGATTGTCGTCCATTGTGTAAGTAGGTGATCCAGTTGCAAATGCTTATCACTAGGAGCACCTTGCTAGTACAATTTGTTTGCTTGCTGGTTTGAAACTGGCCAAACACATGAACTAATGATAATAATATGACCAGGGACCAAATAATTGAGTCTTCAACACAAATACTCACAGCATTCTGAACAGATAAGTATAAGTATAGAGAACAAACACATTTTTTCCAAGGGATTGGAAATACAACCATAGTAATTTATTAGCATACATCACATTATTTATTGATAGTTTCCACATAAAAAAAAATCAAAATAAGGGGAAATACCCAAATAGGTTACATCTTCATTTAGGTACATATTAAGTAAAATCCCCCACTTAAAGATTACATCAAAGAACATTTATAAGCTAAACGTTGAAATGTACACACATTTAGTCATGTAAAGCAAAGTAATAGTTTTGCTTTATACTTGTTGTTTCTTCCCACAAGATACTAAGTACAATATTTCTGGCTTTTAACATCATGAAAATTGGGTAAAAAGCAACACAAAACATACCTTCAGACTGATACATAAAGGTAAACAGAGTTAGTAACCTCCCAGCTCAGGATTTTTTTTAAAACAGGAATCAACAAGCCAACAGGAAAGTTTAAATCTGAATTTACATTATACAATCATGTAACATAAAGTAAATTTTTCTTACCATACCATATACTTTTTGTTCTTTTCGCAAGATGCCAGTTACAACATTACTCACTCAAAAAAGCACAAACGTCATCAACATTTGATTTATAGCACCATAAGTTGTAATATTACTCACTCAAAAAGGCACAAATACCATCATTCGAAAACAACAGTTCAATTAATCTTACCATGACTTGGACTTATGAAAACTATCTAGAGGGAAACCACTCAGATTAAAAATGATACTCTTCTAACAATAATTGAAGTGTGATAGATTATACCTAGAGCAAAAAAAAAAAAAAAAAGAGCCATCGCTTTAACTGATTTAAGAAATGTATAATAAAAGTTACATTCAAACTCTTTAATAGGGGTGTTAGTCTTAGTTCTTCATGAAATTACAAAGGTCACTATGATAGAGAAGTCAGTATCGTCAGTGTACAAAACAGACCCACAAAATTGAACTTGAGGAGGTGTTACAGTGTAGGGGTATCATATTTAGTCTACATATGTTTTCTAACGAGTTCAGTAGACATATTGTGAGAATCCTGAAACCACATAAAATTAACTTGCTGAGCAATCAGAAGTTAATATTACTCGCCATAAAGACGATTTGCATTTAGACATAGATAAATATTTTATAACTATGGCATGGTTGTGCTCAACATGGATAGACCTGACAAATAATGTCCCTTGGACATTCGTATGCACTTGAACTGAAAAAGGACAAGCTTTCAGGTAGGTAATGAAGTACAAAATAAAAGAAATATGAAAAGATACTGAATGTAAAAAAAAGTTCAATATTTGAGAAATTATTCTATGATGAGAACATAAGCACTCTGTATGACATTACAAAGCGCTTAAGCAGGGCTGCCTACACAATAGGGAGTACTGGCAATGTCAAGTACCATGAAGGAATCATGATTAAGTTCATGTACCACCAGTGAGGAAGAATAAGAGGAAAGAAGAGTAAGAAGATGAAGTGGGAAAAAAGGTACTATGAGGAGAAATAATATGATCAAAAGGGAATGAAGAGCAAGACCTTCTTCCTATCCTCCTCATTATCATTACAGTATTTTACACCTCAATACCAGTTTACTCTCCTCACTACTTAACTCCCTCATCATGAGAAAAAATATTACTCCTCCTCCTATCCACACCTCCGTGCCTCTCAATCTTAGGCATCTATAACAGCTTAGACTTGGCCTCCCTCTCCTGAGCCCGCGTTGTCACAGCACCCGCAGTCATAGACTTGTCTGGGTCATCAGGGTTCCTGGCTTCAAGACTCTTCAGTATCGGCAAGCGTAGCTCCTCCGCTATCTCCTGATCACCGCAGGCTCCACAGTTGGTCAAGACTGGGACCCTATTCCCATTTGCCAACCGTAACTCCACGTTCTGGATCTCGGCCCTATCCCCCGCGGGGGCCCAGGGTTTATAAGTAGGTTCTCTGCTCCCACTTGCAGGCGGTGTAAGCCCGCCATCGGTGGGGTGTCTCCCATAGAATGCCATCCTCGACACTTCAGGAGAGACATCTCTTCTCTCTCTCTCTCTCTCTCTCTCTCTCTCTCTCTCTCTTTCACTGTTCCTGTCTTCTGTCTCGCTCTCTTTCCTCTCTTCTTCTTGACATGTAAACGTATCTTACCGTGTTTGACACAATATA
>JBCEWB010876870.1:0-11215 GCA_039654565.1 Peronia peronii
GTTTTGTCCAGGAGACAAGGTACTAGTGTTGTTGCCCACAGATGCCAACAAACTTCTGATGCAGTGGAAGGGGCCATGCGATATAGTCAAAGCGGTTGGCCTGAATGCCTATAAAGTGAAAGGGAAAGAGAAGACACTGCATGCCAACCTCCTGAAGAAATACATCTCCCGAGAAGAATGTGGCAAGTTGACAGACGTGATAGAGACCATGAATATAGTGGCAGCAGTCTATGACATGGGAGAGGAATAAGGAGACGTAAGCCAGTCAGTGGGCGCTGCCAGTATGGCATTTGTAGAGGACTATGAGGTTGAGGAGGAAGAGGTGTATTCTGAAGACCTCCCTGAACTTGGAGTTTGGGGCCAGAAGAAAAGTGTCTGTGACCTACGATATGGCGAGCAACTGACCCGCTCCCAACTGAAAAAAGTGGAGGCTGCGGCATTGTCGTATGCAGAGATATTCAGTGATCATCCCGGGAGCAGCAACCTGGCAGGACATCATATTGACCTTACGTCCAGCACACCCATTTCCCGGAGGCCTTACTCAGTGCCTTATGCAATTCGTGAAGCAGTGAAGTCGGAACTCAAGGAGATGGAGGCGATGGGCATCATCCGCAAGAGTTCTTCACCATGTGCATCGCCGTGGTGGTCGTCAAGAGGAGATATGGGTCAAATCAGATCTGCATAGATTATCTGAGGCTCAACAAGCTCACAATCTTTGACCCACATCCGATGACGCCTCCGGCTGAAGTTTTCCAGAACATGCAGGAGGACAAGTACTTCTCGAAGATCAACCTTAGTAAAAGGTATTGGCAAATTTCTGTGCGACCTGAAGACTACATTCGTGACTCTTGACAGGCATTGAGTTCGTTAGGATGCCTTTCAGTACCATGAATTCTGGGGCCACCCTGACCCGTGCCGTGAAGAAGCGGTTGAATGGAATGGAGAATGTGATCGACAATGTCGACAATATTCTGGTGCATATCAGGTCATGGGAGGAATGTGTGAGGGCGTGAAGGAACTGTTCCGGCAGATGAAGGAGGCAAATCTAATAGCTCATCCAACTAAGTGTGTCCTTGGGGCAACGGTTGTTGACTTCTTGGGTCATCGCCTTGAGGAAGGGACAATAGGGCTGCTGGAGGACAATGTCATCAAGGTGCGAGAGGCTTCGAGATCCCTGATGAAGAAGGAAGTGAGATCTTTCCCTGGATCATTGGGTATGACCAGGAGTTCATCCCGAACTTTGCTGCTGTGGCATCACCCTTGTTGGATTTCACGAGGAAGGGACAGCCGAACACAGTGGAGTGGGGCGATGTGCGGGAGAAAGCCTACAGATTATTGAGGCAAGCCATTGTTTCCAAGCCGATTCTGCACCTGCCAAACTTGGACTAGCCTTTATTCTGCTTGCTGACGCATCTGATGTCGGACTTGGGGCAACCTTATTACAGGAAGTCAGGAGTCGTTTATTCCCCATAACCTTTGCAAGCTGTAAATTGCTTGGTAGAGAAAAGAAATATTCGACCATGGAAAAAGGAATGCTTGGCCATAGTTTGGGCCATCAAGAAGTTTTCGTTATATCTCTATGGGAGGCACTTCACCTAACAAACTGACCACAGACCTCTAGAGTTCTTAAACGCTTCTAAGTTTGAAAGCCCTAGAATAATGTGTTGGGCATTGTCTTTGCAGGTTTTTACTTTAGTGTTGAACATATCAAAGGGTCAGAGAATGTTGGTGCTGACTTTTTGAGATAGCTCAAGGTTGATTTGGACCTGGAGGGATTTAGCCCATGTAGGACATTCGTATAGATTATGTATATAGATTGTATTATTATAGGATGTATTTGATGTTATTGATGACATGTAGATATGTGATCATCACAGTTGGTTGAGATATTTAGTTACTTAATTTACTGATTTTGGTGCTGCGTTTGGTTTACCATGTGTCACGAGTTGGCATTGTTTGATTATTTGGTCTTGTTGAATTGAATTTCATTTTGAGATTGAGCTTGAAAGGCGGAACATGTTGTACGTGTAGGAGATTGTATGTGTAGGAGATTTTTGCCATTGATGGAATGTCCATGATTCTTTGAGTATTTAGAATTTTGTTTCATGTTACAAAATTCTTGAAAGGGGGACATATGTAACAAATCATGATTGTGCATGCGGGGTATACACGAGTGTGTGTTGTGAGCGATGTTCAGTTGATCGTAATTGTGTGCTGGGCCCATGCAGGTGTATGGTGTGCAGCGTAGTTAGCACGCAGAGATTCGGGAAGTGTCCAGACGGGTTTAGTTAGACCTTGTGTGCATGAAGTATGTCACGTGTCCCAGTGACAGCACGTTCGACATAGTTCAAGTAGGAACATTCGGGTCTTGCCAGCATAAAGGTTCGGCCGGAGAGCAAGGGAGAGAAGAAGTGGAATGCAGTGAGAGCTATGTGCATCGGAGTTAGATAGTTGCCCTGAAGTTTGTATTGTTATCAAGCACCTGTAATAAATTCTGCATCATTTCGACGTCGAGGACTCCTGTTCTTATTTCTCCATTACTGTGCACGTCTCATCCGCATTCACCGCCTGATCACCTCTTACAACATCATGATTAACACCCACTCAGGTTCAGAAGTTCATGACAGTGCTGTATTGTGTAAAACAACCTGAAACAGAAGTAATTTTCATTTATTTGTAAGAACTTCCAGGTCAAACTGATTCCAAATCCCGAACAAGATTTCAGCAATAAATCTATGGTTTCATATCGAATGGTGGCACTGTCCGCTGGGAGAAATGGAGACTTGCCAGATGCTCCCACCGTCCACTGGAGATTAGAGAGTTCATGCATTGTATTGTACATGTATTTGTATTGTGGGGGGAAAAAAAAAAAAGAATATGAAATGGCACAGTATGTCCCTCATCTATTGATGCATATTGAAAGCTTGTATAGAAATGTACTACAATACTTTGCTGAATGAACCATATATTTTCTTTTAACAAAGTACAAGTAATCATCTTCTTTCAGCAGCATAATTTCACTTGGCTCATTATTCTTGGTTCTCAGCAAGTAACTTGCAAAAGTATTCATTTGAGTAAGTTTGAGTTTTGTGTTTTTCTAATAATTTTTCTTTTGACTTTTATCAACACAAGTTCAATTGAAGTTGAGGTGATAGTGATAGGGTTGAAATATCAGACAAGAGTGATAATCTTGTTTATTAGTTGAAAGGAGCGAGAATATAAGTTTTTCTTTTAGTCATTCTTTTAGTCCCCAATGTCTGCTGCCAGTCTGCACAATTTTTAATTGCCAGGTATATTCTCTTCTTTGTTCCGCCACAACACTGACATTCTCTTTCAAATGTATGGTGTGCATTAACCCAGGTTTTGTACACAATATGACCTTCATTATGCTGATTTTAATTTAAAGATTTTTTTTGCTACTTTAAATTTGCTTTCTCAGACCTGGGGTTTCTTTCACAAGAACACTTTCAAAATGTAAATCTGGTATTGGTGCATTCCATGTTAGATGATCTAAAGTCTTATTTTTTAGATTTGAAATTACACTTCATTAAAGTATCAGAAACCAGTAGATCAATTAAGTTATGACTTCATTTTCCATTCAACACCATGACATAAACTTTGGCATTTTTTCAACTTTTTGGGCTTTGTTTTTGAAGGTCTATGCAAAAAGATCGTCCGTCAACTTATTCATAACAGTTAAATATGTCAAAGTAATATTGCTTTTCCACAGTGTTAAACTACATTTGGATGCTCATTTTTGAATTCAATACTGAAGGCATGTATATTTCATTGTACCATTAAGTGATACACATATCAAAGTATACGCAATACAGCTGTAGTTTGATTAACAATCCCAAATGAGACAGGATTAAAATATCCATTTATTTTAAAAATCAAAACAGATATCTTTACTGCGAACAAAAGAAATTTTGAACAGTATTTTATCAAAGAGGAGAAAACAGCGGGTGACACAAGTAACGTTATGTGTGTCACTAGTTGGTGACACACATAATGAACTGCTATAATTTAATTTCTTCACCAGTTTTAATGCTGAAACTTCTGTATTTTGTTGTTAAGATTAAATAGCACTTAACTGATATTAGAGATGAAAGTTATTCTGAAAAAAAAAAAATTATTAAAAATAAACTAAAAGATTACAGAAACTTTATAAAATAATCTCAATCTAGGCTGAACAGAAATCAGTATATCTAACATATTACATGACCATTGTATTATTTCTTCACTTGGTTATGACACAGATCATTCAGACAAAAACAGTGTTTAGTTATAATTTGAATCCTAAAATAAAATTTAGATAGAGTCAGATATTTTCTTCATCCAGAGCACTGAACCTCTGTATGATCTGAAACACAACTTCTTTACTGTCAAACCAACACTGTCTCTGTAACACCATAAATTTTTTTGGATGCGTTTGATGGAGGTGTAGTTAGAGCTTCTTGAACTTTCCTCACTGCCTTTTTTGGTGCTTGTGGAGATCTAAAGGAGTCCTGCTTTCCTGGTAATCCAGATTGCAAAGGTACAATTTGTTCTTCTCTCGGTGTCTTTTTGACATCCACATACTTTGAGCTGCAGCTCTGCATTATCTTCCTTAAACCTTTCTTTTATTCAAATCTCAGCCATTCTACTTTCTGATTTTCTTTTCCTCAGAACTCAGCATTATTTGTGTGTTTTTTTTTTTTTAAATATGTCCTTTGCCTTTCTGCATTTGAATCTGGGGGAAGAAAAACAATTATTAATACAGAATAACACGCAAAGTAGAAAAAGGTTGTTTGCTAAGCCAGTTTGAAACTGATTTTAATTTTGGAAATTTTAATGAATTTGCTCATTTCATAATATTTAAGACACACAAATCAACATGATCTTTGTTAAATAAGAGAGTATTTCACTACTGTCCTCCCAAGTATAGCTCTTTTAATTGATCAAGAGACAAAACTATCTGCAACACCTGCTGTATTTTACAATGAGGGGGGAGGGGGAGGGGGAGCGTGTCCTGGAGGTATTTTTTTTCATTGTTATTAAAGATAAATTATTTAACCTCTTCCATCAAATTTGGCATGTTCAAATTAGAGGAAAACTGTGAAAAAAAATCGACTTTTTTATACAGTTGCCATGGCAATGGTGCCATATTGGATTTTGGCATCTCTAAATTGACTGATTTTAAAATCTATTTCCTCCGTCAAATTTCAACGGAAATTGATAGAAATGGGTGAACATTGTTTCACATATCTAAAAAATTACATATTTGCAGCCCTCCCTGTGAACTAGAAAATTTTGAAAATGCCTTGTAACAAAAAATCAAATTTAGCTGTTTTTTCATACTAAAAACCCATTTTTCTCTAAAACTTACCAACCGAATGGGCCTCACATGCGAACGTTTTTTAGTCTTATTATTAAAGTGATATATACCAAATTTCCTTAGAATCTGTTTCGAAACAAAAAAGTCAATAGCAAAATACTGTCAAAAAAACGGGTTTTGAGAAAAATCTTTTTTTTTTTTTCAGGGAAAAATGGATATGGAGAATTTGTTGTTTGGCTTTCAGCCTCAGAACAGCACTTTTTTACATACTACTTTTAGCCCTCTCTCCATAACTTCTGTGTTTCTTGTTGCTGTTTTTCGGCTGTCTGGGCGTATCTTTTCTCGAATTTGGCTCCCTACCCCCCACCATTATAAGGGCTCCCATAGAGTAAATACTGGGTTCTTGAGGGCCTATATGTGCCCCCCACATCTTTTTTTGTCCTAACCGAGAGTGTCTTGACCTTTACTATGGCATGTAACTGAGCTCTGAAGCACCATAAAGAAAGAAAATTCCACTCTTTATAGGACGTGGAAATTCATTTTAGAACGCTAACACTGATACTCTGCATGATGAGCAGTTGTTTTCGCCTCATAGTGGTCATCCAGTGTCCATCCCTGGCACTAGGGTTCATGATATTGCTAGAAGAAGTCATAATCATGTGTCTTATGCACTTTTTGCTTATCTTTTTAATTCCATGAAAATGTGACCAGTGTCAGTAACAGAAGGACTTATAGTTGCTTTAGTGACACATAGCATAAGAGTGACACATACATGTATCACATAAGATTGACACATATAACACACTATGTTCTCCAAAACTGAAACAGGGAGTGAGCTCTCTTACAGTGTATTGTTTGCTACATGAAGACTCGAATGCAAACCCATATATTTATGCTGTGAAGAAGTAAGGCTTCAAATCTGCTGCTCTTGGTCACATACGCTTGTTTTTAGAACAAAAGGTCTCCCTGACAAAATTCCTGACTTAAGTCTAATCAGAGTGGGTTCCCCTTATTACATAACTAAAGTTAGAGAGGTGACACTCATAATGCTAAAAAAAGTGACACACATAACATTGAGTTTCATCAATTTTTTGAGAATCAGAAGGTATTACAAGTATAAAAGTTAAAACGCTATTTTTTTCTACCGTTACATCATACTCTTCATATTCAGGAATCAGAAACTTTGATGTTATAAACTCAGAGAATTTCCAAATAGAAAATTTGAAGTTAAAAAATTGAATTCTGAGCATGACACACATAATGTTGACTTTTAGCCCTACAAAAAATCTTAGCTTGCATGCCACACTTTAGCATTTTTTTTCTCAGCAAAGCTGAACCATAACTTTAACATTTAAATGTAAAGATATAAATAAACATTCATAATTTTAGTTCTACATGCAATAATTTGATTTGAATTAGGGAAAAATAGTCACACATAACATGGAATGCACCTATTCCTTATTGCTCTTCTCAAAATTGATATAAACGTTGATCACATAATGCTCTATACTAGCAGTTAAGTCACTAGAGAATAACTAATTCTTATGTGTCAGACTTACTATGATAATTGTCATTGTTTTTTTTTTTAATCTTTCCATAGTTATAAACTATGATTATTGGTGATATGAAATCCTGAATTCAGCAGGACAGCAACCTTTTGTTTATTCCTGGTGCATGTGGTATTATTACTCCTGGATAAGAAATATTACTTGTGATAAAGATTCCACTATTTGCCTCTTCATACATGTAATTTTACTACAACTTTCTGAAGCATAACTTGATCCTAGATGAACAAGATAGGCCAACAAATTCAAGACAAGATGGTATGAGTTTTTGACTTGTGATACAAAAAGCAGAAAGGGCCATACAAGTGCTCTTCAAGGTTATGAAGTTATGAATTGTGAGAACCGTTTGCAAATAAAATCAGCAGTTGTATGGAATCAGATTGGGAATGTCCAAAGAAACCTTGAGTGTTGTCGACTGGTATGACATTATTAACTCATGTTCTACTGAGATTTTATTTTTTTCCCTATTTTCACATACATGTATATGGTAGACACTAAGGAAAATCTGAGCCACTGTTTATCATGTAAAATTTGTCCTTAAAAAAGGATGCCAACAGGAACTGACTTTCAGAACATACCAAATAAAAGAACGACTGCATATATTTTTCAGTGGGGACAGTGGCATGAAGTATAAAAGTTCAACATGAAAAATTTAATATTACTCTCAAATAACTTTTTCCCCTGCACCCTGGAACTCACTCCAGTGTCTAATTGGCATTTTTAAAAAAGAAATTATTATCCTTTTTAAACATTAATGATTTAAGATCAGTTTCACTTGAGAGTAATGACAGATTGGTGATGAAAGATGCATAGGTTTCAATTTCAGTATAGGCTATATATCTATTATTGCCTAAATTTAGTGAACAAAAGTGACCAAAATAGGAAGGCTTTAGATAGCCTTTGATCAGATGGACCACAACCAGGCGTGGAAAGCCCCAGAACATGCCTTAGGAAGTAGGATGTCACAGATGAGACAAAGAAAATTGACTTTTTTCCAGAACTGTTCACACCTCCATCATTTTGACATTAACTCAAGTTGTTGCCCAGATCTGATGCTGGCTTACATTTTGGCCCATCCTATCTATTTGCCTGTTGAGGCATTCAGCATTGTATACCTAGCAGGCTACCTGAATAATGATATGTTTGCTGGTTGTAGATGTCCTTTTGGGGGGGAGGGGGGGGCGGTACCATCTGGTCTTTCCAGTAAGCTTGTGTCACACATCATTGTTAACTAACGGGATAAGGCAGTTGTCACCCTGTAGCATGAAAACATTGTCACGGCGGTCAAATGAAAAATTCTCCAGCATCCTCTAAAGTTTAGACAATGCTGTATTATCACTAGGACATTACCATTCTGTTGTTTCACGCTGTCATTGTGGCTATGAAATCTCTTCTTGGACAAGGATAATATTAGTGGCATTCCCCACAAAGAAATTGCCCAAAACAGTAGGACACTTTAGATCAACTCTCTTACTGATTTAACTGTTTATGTACTTGACCGGGGCACTATTGTAGAGATCAGAGCAAAACATATGCATAAGACTAGTAGCTAGAACCCAGTTTATAGCCAGAGCAAATGGGTTTGTCCCATATTTACTGCTTCAGCTGATAGATAACATAGATCATGCTTTAGTCAGTATTCACTGTTTCTTCCTTTATAAAAAAAACAAAAAAAAAACAGAAAATGATCACTGATCAAAATGTAATGTGACAGACGTTTGCAAATCTGTCATCCTTTGTTGGATTTGCATCATCTGTGAAGCAAAGGAATTTCTTTATATTATCAAAACAGGTGTGTTTTATGGCACCATTGACAGCGCTGATGAACATTTAAATATCTCCACATGTGATGTTAGGAGTCAAAATTAATCCTCATGCCTTTAGTTCAAATCTTTAATAGACTAAGCTAGTGATAGGAGATAATTTTTTGGCACTGTTTCACTGTAAACAGGATAACCCTGCAGCTGCAGTTAAGGGACCATTTTCTGTTAGCGTCTTTATAATAGTACAGGCGTTTCAGAGACTACTTTGTCAGAATATATAATAATTTCACATAGATCAATACTTGAGATTGTATAGCATTCATTGATCTGTTCATATGGTTGGATATTTACCACATTTGATACATTTCTGCACTTAATTTCGCCCACGTGCACTTGAGGTTGCCATTTTAGGGATTTCCATTTTAGCAAACACAACCAGCCTTTAAACCCTATATCTAGTTCAATATTTTCATTCAAAACAAAAGATTGATTATTTAGGTACATGTATATGGAAAGGTATTAAGTTGATACAAATGTTTGAAATCATATTTATTTCAATTTTTCCTGACAGTGTCCTTCAAAATGGACGCCAGCAGAAAATGAGTTAAGTGTATAGGGGCTTGAAAATCATGGCCTTTTCATTATAAAACAGAAAGCTTATATAGACCAGTTTAAAGCAGGTTTCATTTTTTTTTTGTTCTTGTTTTGTTTTTGTTTTTTTTGAGACAAAAAAAAAAAAAAAAGCCTCACGTCTAGGGCATTCAGACACTTCATGCCACATTTCCTAGAAATAATATTTTTAAGAGAACATAAATTTTCAGACTGACTATAGTTTTCCTAAGCTATTTTGATGTAATTTAGTTACACTTATATCTTTGTACTTTGCAGAAATTGGTATGTTTTCTGTTTTGACACTGCTTCATTGTGTCACACTTAATTTGGTCGTAGTTAGTGCTTAACTTTTAATCCAAGGAGTGGCATGCCTTTCAGCCCTTCTCCCTATCTTTTTTTTTTTTTTTGAATAAGATTAAATGTTGCAAAAATTGTAGTTGTGACACCCGGTACAGTAACTGTGTAGATCTTGCACCTCTTCAACCTACTTGAATTTGAATCTCATAATATCTCCTATATCAAAAGAGCCTACCAAATAAACGCTGAGTTCTATTCACTTCCAATAAATTATTCCTTTGCTTTGCTCTGTTGACCAATAAACCTTGCTGATTCAGAAATGAGCAGGTAAGATGTCAGATGTGGACCAAGTCGCAATATTTTTTTCTTTCTTAAGGGGGGGGGCATCCTGGATGTGACTTTTTTTTATTATTACAGATAGACTATTTTAACCTTTTCCATCGAATTCTGCATGTTCAAATTAGAGGAAAACTGTGAAAAAAAAATCGACTTTTTCAAATGGGTGCCATGGCAACGCCGCCATCTTAGATTTTGGCATCTCTAAAATGGCTAACTTCAAAATCTATCTAGTCCACCAAATTTTAACAAAATGTGATGAAACTTGGTGAACATATTGTTTGACATAATATCTAAAAAGTTACATATTTTCAGCCCTTCCTGTGCAACAGAAAATTTTCTAGAAAATTTTTGAAAGGCCATGTGACAAAAAATCAAATTTCGCCATTTTTTCATACTAAAACCCTGTTTTTCTCTAAAACTTACAAGCTGAATGGGTTGTGCATACGTATGTTTTTTGGTCTTGTTATTAAAATGATGTATACCAAATTTGGTTAGAATCGGTTTCGAAACAAAAATATTATCTACTAGACAGCAAAATACTGTCAAAAAACTGGGTTTTGAGAAAAACGCATTTGAAGTTCTTTTTCAGTGAAGAATGGACATGGAGAATTTTTTGTTCGGCTTTCAGCCTCGGAACAGCACTTTCTTTATATGCTACTTTTAGCCCTCTCTCCATGACTTCTGTGTTTCTTGTTGCTGTTTTTCGGCTTTCTGGGCATATATTTTCTCGAATTTGGCTCACTACCTCCCCATCATTATAAGGCTCCCAAAGAGTAAATACTGGGTTCTTGAGGGCCTGTATGTGCCCCCACATCTTTTTATGTCCAAACCGAAAGTGTCTTGACCTTTACTATGGCATATAGTCCACAACTGAACTCTGAAGCACCAGAAAGAAAGAAAATTCCACTCTTTATAGGATGTGAAAATTCATTTTAGAACGCTAACACTGATACTCAACATGATCAGCAGTTTTTTGCGTCATAGTTGTCATCAGTGTCCATCCCTGGCATTGAGGTTCATGATATTGCTAGAAGAAGTCATAGTCAAGTGTCTGATGCACTTTTTGCCTTTATATAATCATATAACGATGATTTACGTCTGCATGTAGCAGCCAGATGGAGCCAAATCCTAGTTGATAGTAGGGCTAGGTCTATCGTTGAATGACCATTGGTCAAACATGTTAGAATGGAGACATCCACTTTTTGATACCATTTTTATATGCAGAAAATATAGGGCTTTTAAGAGAAAGCAAAATCCATATTTCGGGGTTTGGGGGGGGGGGGGGGGGGGGGGGGGGGGGGGGGGGGGGGGGGGGGGGGGGG
>JBCEWB010876981.1:0-10027 GCA_039654565.1 Peronia peronii
CTCTCCCTCTCGTTTTTTTGTTTTTGTTTTTTGTTTTGTTTTTTTTTCTTCTGTTTTTTTTTTTTCCCCTTTCATTCTTTCTTACCTTCTATCATCATTATTGATATGATTTCACCCCCAACTTGTGTCACCAGTTCATATCCAACATTGAGAATATGAGTTCTACCCCCTATCGCACCATAACTGTCCGAGACGCCATGTCAGATCTACCAGAAATCAAGAATGGAGCCAAGGCCGAGGAAATCTCTTACAAAGGTAGAGAATGCTTTTTCTTTTTTTTTTAAATTGAACTCATATATCCCTGTTCAACCTTTCCACAGTCATAGCTACTGCTAGAGTTTCATGTATAATTTAGTATGAGTCAGTTCCATGTTGGTTTATTTATTTTGTTGCATTCAGTGTTCAAATGTTATGTTTCAATGTTGTTGACCAATCAGGGAAAATGTTATAATTTGGTCATGAAAAGTCATTCTAAACATGTGATGAACCAAGAGAGATTCTGCATGATTAGTGCTTGTCAGAGAAATTGAGAACAAATTATTTAATTTTTGTGTGGTGTATGTGTATAAGAGAGTGAGAGAAAAAAAAAATGTTGCTGAACTTCTCTAAGGGTGTCAAAGTTTCCACTGTAGTGGGGAAATTGACTTTCTACTATCATCAGGTACTTCACACTTCTCTTTTACATTAGTCTTCAACAGCACATCTTACTATTCAGATTTAACCAGGAAAAAGTAGAGGGTGACACATTCCTCACTTTTTCTTATGTAAATAGAGTAACATGCCCATTCTGTGCCTGACTTCCCAGGAGATCCTCAGACTCACTTTCAGAGGTTGATCCGTGGCAGTCAGCACCAGCCTATACTGAGGGACCACATCTGTAAGGAGATGAGTCCACTGGTGGCGGCCCGCATGATGCACATCCCATTGGTCCCTGGCTCGGACTGGCGAGATCTTCCTAATGTGGAGCTCAGACTGTCTGATGGCACCAAGGCCAAGAAACTGTGAGTGAAATCTTCTGTGTATGGCGTCCTCCTGTTTTATTCTTCAACCAGTGGGGAAAATTTTCCATCAGCCTAGTTACTTCCCTTGATAGAGACATGGAATGATAAATAAATTCGATAGAGGATAGCAATAATTAAGAAAACACTTTTGTGCTTTCACCTGAAATACACATCATGAAAAATTTATGCAGTAAAGATATTCTTTTCCTGTTGAAATACTTTTGTCAAGGTTTTCTGTGATAAGCATTTCAGTTGGAGGTGGGATTTAAAAAAAGTGCTTTCTTCCTTCTCTACTTGTTGAACAGACCGTGGATCTAGCAAAGGGAAGTAACAGGGATAGTGAAAAAGAGTATCTATATGTCTCACGCCCAGGACAAATGAGTCGGAAGTCATGCCGGGAGATTTCGAGTTATGGCTGTTTTTAACTATTATTTGTTTTCAACAAAACAAAAAAATTCAACATTTGCTAATCTGAAAAAAAAATTTGGTATCTGAGTCAGAAAATAGTTAAAGCCGCCCTACCTCATGATCGCCTGGAGCGACTCGACTCATTTGCCCCGGCGCAAGACATTAATCTTCACCATATGATGGTACAATTCCCAACTAAACCTTCTTATGTGCATGTGAGCTTTTTTGTGTTGGGCAAATAGAAACATCTGCTCACCATGGCATGTGCACTTACCCCCATTCTATACGATATGGAATTTGTCATGACCCAGATTTATGTTACATCCTCCACACATAAAGTAGGCTTTGATAAATTCTGACTTCTTAGGAAGGAAATAAAACTGTCCCCCTTTTGAATTTGTTTGTCAAATCTCTACTTCTGATAAATTCTTTCGACTTATATAATAATTTTCAGTGCCAGAACCCCATAAGCCCATTGTGTTGTTTCCTCTGCAATGATATCAGTCATTTTATACAGACCTGCCTACTTCCTGACTTAATGCGGGATCATCCCGCATTTCGACTCAGTATCCCGCCATCCCGCACCGTGAATAAAAATTCCCGCGTTTGGACGAATTTGGATATTTTATACTAGTTTTTCCGCATTTCATGCTTTGACATCATTCTGAATGCAACCGGAGTATAGTTTTCACTCTCAGTCAAGCAAGAAAACTGCGTTCTCCCATTTGCTGCTATGGGCAGTGGTCCTGCCTGCCACCGTTGCCAAGGCCCATGTCTGTACATGTACAACAGTACATGATGTAGCCCAGTTTGGACATGTAGTGTTATGTGTTACACCCCGCCCTCATGCTAAGTGGTTGTTAACGTGTGCCCATCATTCATGATCTGATCATCGCTTGGCCCACGATCGCACATGTAGTTCCCTTTTGAACCACGATGGAAACGATGTAGATTCATCCTAGGATCTTTCACCCAAAAGTGTCGGATGCTGACGACCTGTTTAGCTTATGAATGTATGTCTTTACGCATGCATCATTGGACAGAAGATGATGGGCTGCCCATAATGTGCATCATCACTGGTCTTATCTGCTTACTTTGCATAAGAGGGATGAAAAAAAAAAAGATCGAGCCTCGGCGATTCCGACATAATTTTGGTGTGAAATTTGACCGGCCTGTCATTCTATTTGAATGTCAGCACTCGTGACGGAGGTTGTCTCACTCACGGGCTATTTTCTGTCTAAATGAAATGGCTATTATGCCTACTTCTTTTTGTGATAGCTATCACTATCACTGCCAGAATTTAACTGCTTCACTGCCATGCATCAGTTACAGTCCAGTCAGTTTTCCTCTCTCTATCCACTGCTATCCCCCACCCGCACTCAGTCCTGCCAACTGTGTGAGCCCATCGTCACTGTTCTCTACTTTCCCACGGGTAATCAGAACCGTCAAGAATCCGTTGTTCAATATTACTACTTGTTACATGCAGAAGCAGATAGATGTGAAACTCCGATCAGTGGTTGGAGCATTGGATCAAAGGAAAGGGGGGATGTTGGGTGGCGGGCTGACCACATACTCCCCGTCCTATCCTACAGTGAAGTGACAGCGCGCCTTCTCCTTCAGAAGTGTAAGAGGACGGCACAAAAGAATAGAAATTCGTGCAATGAATTTTCTAAACTTTTGTGAATAGTGCAGAATGCACTAGATCTATACTTGAATTAAAGAAAAACTGTTCACTATGTTATGAATCTGCAAAGAATGTAAGAAATGCAGATCTAATTTATTGTGTTATTTTTATATCAAATGAGACCTTAAGTTCACATGCGGATGTTCTGTTGGTTTGTTATGTAATACATAGTAATTCTAGGTAGAAACTATGAGTCAGTAAATTTCCCTCCTTTTCCATGATTTTCCCTCCTTTTTGAGTCAGATATCCCTCCTCCACTGAGGTGAAGGTAGGCAGATCTGTTTATATCAACTTTAGAAAAACAAATGTCCACAGCAGTTAACAAGAATTTGTGTCTTCATAGATAAACTGAAGGTGATAGGTTAATTAATTATCAGAGTTTTGGTGGAAAGAGTGGCAGTTAAAGACTCAAAGAGCTTATGAGCAGAATTCCAATGCTGAATGTAATGAATGAATTTTTGATCAGATCAGTCCCTTGGTATTTCTAGGGTCAAGTTGTTATTTGTTTGTCTCTGACTAGAAAATACCCATACCCAGACAAGCGCAATGGTAAAGGTCCCAATGGCCAACGACGTGGGGTGTGCAGCTGTGCTGCTGGTCGTGCCTGTGACCCTATGGACCGGCAGTTCAATACCCTCATACCCTGGTGTCTGCCTCATACTGGTAACCGGCACAATCACTGGGCTGGACTGTATGGCCGATTGGACTGGGATGGTTTTTTCAGCACTACGGTCACCAACCCAGAGCCCATGGGCAAGCAGGTGAGTACTTTTTTTCCACTCTAGATCGAGTGTTACAACTGTCCATAGTACAGCTTGGGTCGAAAATGTTCACGAGTAAGACAAATGGAGAATAAACAGATGTATTAAGAAAGTGAGCAAAATTGCTAATGGAAGTCATGGCTACATTGATACCTTATGTCAGCAGATCTGAACATCAAACTTGATACAGTTAGAGATTACTTCATGCATACACTGTAAAATCACCCGAAATATTCAAAATTTACTGCATTGCATTGACTGGAAGTGAGAGGAAAAGAATCATGGAATTGCTGTCAGTTCTGAATGGTTTGTCTCCAAGCGATTTATTTGATAGTCTTTTTTTTTTTTTAAAGTGGTGCCATCACCCATAGATTTGCTAATTCTCCTACAAAATCTAGGAACTTCTAGGATTTCATGCAAACTCCTGGATTGTGAAAATGTCGCAAAATAATGAATTCGCATGTAAAAAAATGATGAAAGACTGAACGTTATATTTTGTACAGTTCCAGATATAATTTTTTGCGAGCTTGATTATCAGGAATAGCTTTCTCTTCCTTTTTAAAATATTGATTCTCACATCGTTTTCCCCATAAAATCATAGAACTTCATATCTTGGGGTCATCCTATAGTAAACAGTTTGTACTTCTGTTCTGTGAAATTGTTGGTGAAGTTCCTGACATCAAAGCATAAGTAGGGTCACATCCCCATGTTTTTTTCTTGTAAAGATAGTTCAGCTGTTTTCTCACACGGGCAGGCTGATTTGCATCAGGGATAATTGATAAAGTGTAATCCAAAATCTAATGTAAGGCTACTGTGATTTCCAGGGCCGAGTCCTGCACCCAGAACAACACCGTGTGGTGAGTGTAAGGGAATGTGCAAGATCCCAGGGATTCCCAGATACCTACCGGTTCTTTGGCAACATCCTGGACAAGCATAGACAGGTCAGAGATGTCAACAAAGGCAGATATTTGCCTCTGGTCCTCCCATATTTAGTTTATTAATATATGCTATTTTCTTCTCCTATTTTTCACCCTCTGTTTTACAAATCTTATTAGGAGTTCAGTTTCACTGTCACATATTGCGCATTCTCTCTCGCATGCACCTGTCCCTTCCTTTTATATCCCATCCATCAGTTCTCCCATGTCTCGCCAGATGTCCGCTATCAGGAACCCTCTTGTTTTTCCTTGTCCACTTTGCATGTACATGTATTTTCAACATGACAGTCCATTCACACACGTACAAGTACACATATGTGTGCACTCTGCCTTGTACCTACTTGTTGGAAGCAAGGCTGGCAATGAGGTAGCACTACATAAAGTAAATTCTTCCATAAAGAAGTTCATATTTTTGTCTCTGGCTCTATAGCTCCTTCCACTCTTACATCAGTTTATCTGTGTTGTCCTATTGTTTTGTGGTAGTTCACTTCATTTATTTGGTCTCTATTCCTTTAAAAAAAGAATTAATGTGGATAATTCACATATAGTCACTGGTCTTGTTCCCATAGATTGGCAATGCTGTGCCGCCACCAATGGGCCGGGCAATAGGGTTGGAAATCAAGCAGTGTCTTCTGTGGAAAAAGCAAAATGACAAGAAGGATGGCAAAGAACCAAAGCTAGAGGAAGCATCCAAACCAGCAGCTCCTGAGGACAATGTGGTAGAGTCCACAGTGAGAGAAGAGCTGAACAAAGGACAAGGCAGTGGGAGCAAAACAAACAAGCCAGAGCCACAAAAAGAAGATGCTGAAGAGAATCAGCCTGGAGGTTCATCAAGCTGCTCTTGAAGAGCGATTCTGATCTGATCTTGAGATTTAGTCAGTGACTTGGATTTTAATGATTATTCTCAAGGATCTTTGCCCCAAAAGGCTGAGGCTGAGGGCTGCATGGCTAACTGTATATACCATATTTATATCACTAATGTCATTCAGTATCAGCTGTTGGACATGAATGGCCATTACAATTTTGTACATGAAAATCATTCATAAGATAGTTTACTTAAGAAACATCCCTAGGTATGTAAATTATGTCTTATCAGCTGATGGCACTCCCTTATAAGAAATGAAGGAGAAGTGACATCATGTTTGAGATGTGTAGACAGTAATTGGGAACAAAAAAAAAAAAAAGGACCAACTGCTCCTTGATAGACGTGTGATTGCCTGGAAAGCAGTGAAATTGATGGAAAATTACTTTTTGAATTCCTACTTGTTTCTTAGACATGAGATTTTACTGCATATAGAGCTTTTTCTGTTTTTAGAATTCTTTTTTAATGTATTTTGTATGAAGTGTTAAAGTTGGCAGGATCAGAAAAGTTAGCTTGGAGAAAAATTGATTTAAAGTTTCAGAAACAAATTTCAAGAAATTTTGGAGAAAATATGTATGGAAAATATAGCATTATTCAGTTTTCTTCCTTCCTTTGTCCTGTTTTATTTCCCACCTTTTCTTTACTTTCTTGTCTTTTCTTCTTGTATTAGTGATTGTGGGCAGATCAAAAATTGATGCTGTTGGAAGTAATGCAGCAGCATCTTTATATGGATTATCAGAAAGCTAGTTTTTAAGTTTTACAATGAATATGGTTATATTTTGACTTATGGCAAGTTTTAGAGGAGTGGATTTGATTGCAGTATAATTCACTGTGACTTAACACTGCTATATCTATCAGTCTTGTTTTGGAATTTTTTTACAGGGTGATATAAACCAGCTCCAAAAAGATAACTAGAGGCAACATTTTGTAAAACACTCTTGATTTAGGGGTAAAACCTCAGTTTCCGACATATAACCCCAGTCTGATTATTTTTGCTTATAGCATCTTTTCTAAGCTTTTTTCACACCAGCACATGGATAGTTGTATTAGTTTGGCACTGTCTTCCTTTGTTCGTGCTGTGGGATGTATAGAGGAACATTGTATCAAGAATTCATTACACGCTGCAGTTGGATTTATCACTGTGAGTTAGAGCGGCATTTGAAATTTTTATCCCCTTAAAGTTTTTTTTTTTGAAAGATGAATAACTTATGACTTTCACATAAGAAACTGCTGATTTTTTATTTATTAAAACATAAATTTGTATTTTTTATTATATAGCAGATTTTTTTTTAGCTGGAAACAATTTGATATTTAATTTTTAAAGTGTAAAATTAGAGACAAATTTATATTGTTCATATACTGTGTTCAGATGTTAATATTGATATTGGTATTTGATCAGAGATGGGTTAGATTGGGCGCTGATCCACCACTGTTGTTACTGTTCAATACAGTGTTCAGATGGCATTTTATCACTGTTTAGTGAGTTTCTGCTATTGGTTATGTGTGCGTAAATGTCATTATGTTGTAATAAATAAGCGATTCAAATTGAATTTATTTATTTTTTTTTTCTTTTCTCAGCTTTGGAGGGGGGGAGGGGTTGGGGCTGCTGCTGCTGTTCCCCTGACCCTTGTAACGACTTCCTGATTTCTGCCTTCTCTGAATGACATTTCTGTTAGTGTCACTGGTTGTTGGCTTTAGATTTACGGAAGTGTAGCAATATAATATGTCATGTTGGCCAGGTATATGGTATTGCGTTAGAGCTTATAATTTTGTTGGCCATAAATTCACTGTACAATAAGGCTGTTGGCCACAGGCTGGCTCTGGTAGACGTAATACTGCTGGTCATAGTTATATCGTATGGTTCCACAAGGATGAAACTGTTGGCCATCCATATACCGTGCCGTATCTTGATAGTCAGTGTTGAAAGGTCTTGGATAAGTGTATTATTTTACAGGTCATGTCTAAGCAAGTGTTAGTAAACTCAATAGAAGTCGCAGGCTAGTACTTGAATTTTGATGATTTTAAGAGTTTAATCTATATTTGAAATTAAACATTTATTAACATTCTATGGAGTACCTTGTCATGCTCTTTTGGAATGTACTGCTATTATCATCATCTTTTAGAGAGCAGTCATTGCATGTGATTTCTGTTTGTGAGCTAGATATATGTAAGCTTTTATCTTTGTGGGTGAAAGCATGAATCACTTGTACACAGAGGAGTCCATAATATAATCCGAATAATTGATAACAAACATTTTGTAGTAGTAGGTATCATATTTGCTCAAAGTTAATGGTGGAATTTTCATACTTTATTCATGATTCAAGGATACTGGTTAATTATTTAAAAAAAAAAAAAAAGAGGAAAGTGAAATCTGACCTTTCTTTCTTTCTTTCTTTCTTTTCATTCCATCTTTTCTTTCTTTTTTTATTTCTTTCCTTTTTCTTTCTTTTCTGTCTTTCTTTCTTTCTTTCCTCCATACTTTTCAGCTTGTCTGTATGTGACAAACATAAATTTCAAATGGCTTTATGAAAAAATGAAGGGAGAGCTTTGTGAAATAAATATTACAGAGAGAAACTTTATAAAGAAAAACTCATTGCCTTATCTGATAACAGCTGCTGGAATTTATGGATAGTTCTTCTTCTTTTTGTTTGATGAAGACTTTTCAATGCTCTTTGATCTCTGCGTTGTCAGCTGTACGTTACAAGACATATATGTTCCAGTTCTCATTGCTTTTATTACTGCCGGAAAAACTTTTGATTTGAGAGGTTTTGAATGACAATTTTGAAACAGAGGCAGTGTATTCTGCGATATTTTAATATCGTCATGTACTTAGGCTTATTTACATAATTTGACTCACTTGAACCCTATTTAGAGATTTATACCCAATGGAGTTGACAGTTTGTCAACTATTGTTAAACTGTACATAAAAAGTATCCAATTTACATGCGACAATCTTTACGAACAGTAATTTAACTTAAAGAAAATAAAAATAGATTCAGTGTATTTATTACTGTTTTCCAAAGAAGATTAAAATTTCCATGCAGGCAGAAATTCTGTTCCCGTTTCAGTTTTCATTGTCTTCATTACTAATTTCAAATTCTGGGATCTAGATCAGAATTTTAGTAATCCAGTTCATCATTAGAATCATCTTTGATATCCACCAAACATTTCAAATTGCCTTTTTCATTCCCCAATGTGAAAATAAATTAACAGGATGGTTTTGTTGGTACGAGTGTTTGGTCTACATAAGGTAGTAAAATCAACTTCCTTTACGAGCAAGCCACCGAAACGAAGGTACAAAGTAATCATTGTCTTTTATAGTTACCATATAAATAAAGGAAAAATAAGGCTACTCTAGAAGTTCACCCTGCGAAGGTTGTGGCATCTGTTCCTGGAGGACACTACAAATGTTGCAGGATTAGACTTGAGTAAGTTAATGATCCTGGTCTGAGTTATCTCCCTAGGGGAATAGTAACGTTGGCTGTTTTCATTTCAAGTGGGATGTTCTTGAACTGTGTAATGAAGGGGAAGAATCTTTTAAATTTATGAGTTCGTTGCACTGAGTTATTTCCGTAAAGTAAATTTGCCAACTGATGATTGTACATACTGCACATACAGGTTCATGTGACAGTGATCATCATTGATACTTGAACACTGAATACCATAATTTACATTTTTTTTTTGTTCTTTGCTGTTGGTTTTTAGTGTTGGGTTGACTAATTCATTTTGTTATTCAATATGTTATTTTTCACCAATTGGTCAACTAATCGACACTTATTTCAATTAATAAAATAGTACAAGAGTAGACAAATATTTTCTATTGCTAGATGACCAAAGTGATCAAGTAGATTACAGAACTGTGAAATGTAAATAAATGTGAAAAGCTTTTTTTTTTTTTTAATTTTAAAAAATTCATGTAGTACTACATTTTTTCCTACAGAAGTATTAGATCAACTAGTTGACACAGACTATTATTTAACTATTCAAATAGTTATGTCGACTACCCCTGCACTTGTGGTTTCAATTTGATGGAAAGGTTGAGCTCAGATTGTAAAATAAAACTAGTACAGTGGAACTCGGATATTACAAAATCGGATGTTGCGAAATTTCAGTAATAAAGAAAAGAATATGCAGTCCCATTTTATTTCTTTATTGTTTCTTCTAATAAAATCTCAGAATTTGCGAAATACCAATCCTCTCAATCACGCACATGAAAACATTTTCCCAGAAATGACGAGTAAAACCACTTGGGGGCGTGCAGAAGATGGTTAAACAGTGCGTGACCAGCTTTTTGTTTGTTCAACAATGCCTGCCGACTCCGATTACACAGTGATGGTTAAAGGCGGGACAGCATTTGCATGATACTTATGCAATAG
>JBCEWB010877092.1:0-13179 GCA_039654565.1 Peronia peronii
GCGCTTTCCGACTAGGTGTAAGTCTACGTGCACTTCATGTATACTGTGTAGTGAGCTACGCCTTGGTGTAACAGTTATATCTAGTCTTAGGGAGTTACGGTAACTTCATGAATACGGTCCTTGATGTCTAGCCTTCTCAGATAAGGGCAAATATATTTTGGAGGTCCTGTGTGTACGTTATGCATATTAAAGAACCCTCGACATTTCAAAATCGATGGAAGAATAGGCTGAGTGCCACTGTCTGGGCAAAATTTCCAAATTCAAATTTCTACCTTCAGAACAGAATTTCTCTGCAAAAACTGACAACTTCTAAAAGTGGAGATAATCCTACTTTCTAAGGATTGAAAGGCTTTTAGAAAAGCAAACAGCCTCTGATCTGGAACAATCTGCCTATCTACAGAACTGGAAATTCAGTGCATCAGGGGGTGCTTGTGTCACCTGGTATGTGCATTGTGCCAGATTACACCACTTTGCACCAAAATTGGGTTAGAGTAGAGTCGTGTAATTTCGCCACTCTCAGACAGTGCTGCTGTACACGACCTTTCCCTCTCTTCCACTGCATGTGTTAGCTTTGTATTGATACAGGCCTGCTAATTTAAGCAGTCAATCAAAATGAAGAGTACAGCCAAATCGCCCTACTTTCCTGTTGTATTATTGAAGTTTCGGTGTTTTTACATTTTTGACACTTGTTGGAAAATTTCGCCGCCGTCTGGAGAAATTGGCCACCAGTATCGGGGAAATTCACCACAGTTGGATAAAGCTTGGTTTTAATTTTCTTTGTTTTGTTTTATTTTGAAGTCTTTTTGTTTTTAGTTTATTCTATTATTTCTTTTAAAAATCAGTAGAAGAAATTAACCCTGTGAACCCGTATTCCCGGTTTACCAGGATTCCTGAGTTCTACTAATGGCCGTATTCCTGGTTTACTGGGAATGGGGAGGTTGTGAGAAGACATGTGAGAATGAAGGTCCTCAGTGTGAAAATAACCAGCCAATCAGATATTTTAGCATTATTTACTGCGAGATAGTTAAAATGAGGTCAAGATGGCAGCGCCCATGTACACATTATTGTGATTTTGTTGCAAAAACAATGAAGGATCTTTGATGTCAGGGACGAAAAGCCCTAGATCTAGGTCACAGCTGTTACAGCTGGCGAAATTGTTGACAGTTTGTGTGATTCAGACAGTGCTGAAACTTAATTAGATGAAGATTATCCTGTTTCTGATAAAGAATCTAAAGAAAGTGATAGATCTAGTGTCACTACCGAGTCTCAGCGTGATCTAGATCTAGAAGTGGATAACAACAAGCAAGGGGGTGTGGTCCTCAATGAACTGTGAGGGATGCACCTGGCGGTTTAGGTACAATGTGCAGTAAAGTTTCACTTCATCACTGATAGATCTAACATTTGATAATAGTCATTTGGGACCCAGGAGAAATATTCCTGACGAGATCTATATAACTAAAGCTGGGTGCACTGGGTATGATTTTTTGGCACATTGTGCTCAGGAGCCCAGGCACAGGGTGTTGTAAGGCTCAGGTGGGCAGGGTTCAGAGGGTTAAACCCATGTTACATTTAGCTTCAGCCCAAACACACAAAATTTCTAGCTGCCCCAGGACAAGTTGAACCATTTTTTTACAGCTTCAAGAGCTGTTTCTAAATCCTCATAGTATATTAATTGTAAATATAATGTATGTTTATTTGTTCTACTCATTATGGTTACAAAGAGTAGTTCTACCTAGAAAGTAGAACTGAGAAGCCTTAGATCTACAGAATTGTAGCTGGCGAATTTCCCCGGCAGTAGTGACGAATTTCTCCAACTAGATCTATTATTTTACAAACACAGTTTTGAATTGAAAATTCAATCTCACAATGATATGAACCATCAAATAATTCTACTTGATGAACAAGCAAGCTAATAAAAGCAGTTATTATGCAAATTTGCACAATGATGTGACAAATAACAAGAATCGATGTGAAGCCGAGCCAGGCAAAATGTAGGCAGTGAAACCAGAAAGGCAAGAAAAGAGTGGGGCTGCACGGGTTCCTACTGGTGTCGTCACACAGGACATGCTATTGTTTACGCACTTCGTTTAATTTGATTGGCTTCTAAAATCGCACAGTAAAACATTTCAACTATAAATAGGATGTCACTTGAACTCACCCAAACATAGGTAAAATGGGTTATTCTAGCTGGAATTAGCATCTGTTCTATAGATCTAAATCTACTCTAAATGAATTCAGGAGGGAGATCTAGTTCTAGGTATGGTGGGAAATATCCATCCGAGCTGCCAAACTTCCTACAAATTTTGCACGCCACTCATCTACATATTTTCCATATCCTGGGTGTGGACTTGAAATAAAAAGCTATCTATCGAATCAACAATTCTCCTGGTATGTGATAGTGTTGAGCATGCAGGAGTGACCTATCTATGTCATTTTATTTTTTTTTACAGCGGTAAACTCTGATGTGACCATTTCTTTTTTTCTTGTGTTTTTTCCTTTCATGCATGTTTGGTTTAGAAGAATTTAAAGTGATTGCTAATGCTAGTGAAAAATTACTAGATCCCTGTGATTTGTAATTATGTCACCAAGATTTACAATCATGGAGGTACCATGATCACCTTCACAAACAATACAGACCTATTTATTGCTAGTCTGTAGATCCATGGATAGAGATGTAGAGATTTAGTCCAGACTGTTAGTAGAGGAAAAACACTTGTGCTTTGCATAAACTTTGATTTTTGTTTATTTGCGTAAGCAGTCTGACTTGTAAGTTGTGCACCTACTATATTTTATATGGCTGAACTTAAGCATATATATTTTCCAAGAGAAACTGTGACTTATTTGAAATACAAGAAGCACATCGATGCCACTAGAATGTAGAGCCACAAGATTTAGATCTAGACCTGGATAGCATTGCTTGTTTTGTGATACAATTATATATTATATCTTGGTGTCTCACTACCACAATGCAGCCACATGATCAATGATGATCTGTGAGTGGCCACAGTTAAGTTGTGATCCAGGTGCTGCCACTATGCAGATGTCAACATTTTTAAGTCTTTAAGCCCCAAGTTATTTTTCTCCTATTTTCCTGGGGGGTTTTTTCTGGATGAAGGAGAAAGAGTCCTTGTTCTGATGATACTGTCATTCATAATATATAAGTGTTATAGATCAAATTGAAGGAAATTGGATGGGCAGCTAAGGAAACCAGTTCCAAAACAACGAAAAGCAGCAACAAAAAAAAGTATATAAAATTATCAGCTCACCCCATGTGAGTGTTAACAATCTATTTGTAATCTGGACTAGATCTAGTTTGACAACGCTATGTAGATCACTGTCACTACTAACCTGCTTTCGTCACTAGGTCTAGATCTATCTGCAAGTCTATTACTACTTCTTTTCTCTCCTCAGTTTCTTGAAACAATTGAGATGCTTCAGAATGCATTAGTAAACGTTGTTTTGGTTTTCCAACTGTCATGGGTTCAGGCGCTCACACAAAAATACAAATCCAGAATGCAAAGCAAGAGTAGCTGAAATGGCTAGCAGTCCAACATTGAACTCACACTATTATCGCTGCTCTACAATATGAAAAACTTGGATTGGAAATGTTAAGAAAAATACAAAATTCTTGGTCAGAAACAACAAATCTGTTATAAATATCACCGGACTGTCGACTGGGTATTATGGCTGAAACCATCAGACGCTCCCACTGTCCGACGGGTCTTGAAGAGTTGAGCACCGTGTAGTTAGCTGAAAAATGGCGTGACAGAAAATAGCATGATCCACAACAAAAATGTTACCATTCAAACCATGTTGTGTTAATGACAAATATATTAGGCATAAGAAATATCAGTGTTATTAGTTAGCGATACAGGTTATCTAGTAATTGTTTAATTTTTTTTTTTAATGACCAAGAAAAATATGTCTCAAAGCAATAGGATTCAACTGGATATATGCATTGTTATCTTCAGCCTCAAGGGAAGTGATTCTTCCACAGCACATTTAGATACTCGGGATATATTGTTATATTGTTTGAAGAGATGTGTGTACTTCGGCCACCTCTTTTGGTGACATGACCAATATGGTCATTGTAAATTGTCATCTGGAGAATGCGTCTGTCACCTAAACTCAGTAAGGAGTCTCTATTGGTTCCCCTCCATTGATAATCAAATAGTCATTGTCACTTGCCATTTTGAATGTGTGATTGTCGCCTTAATTCAGATACTGGTAACTATGTCTATGTTCAGTGGATACATAGCTTGTTGCTTTGCACAACTCATTTCTTCACTTATAAACATATCTGGACTGCCTAACTGACTGAAATAAAAATGAATAAATGAATGAACAAACGGATGGATGGAAGAATATGTGAATAAATAAATAAATAAAATTCATTTCTTTTTTGGTTAGAATATAAAATTCACCAAACAATGTCGACAGTATGTGCCATTCATATAAGAAGGCTTATCCAGAACCTAGTATTAACATGCCGCTCTCCCAAACTGGGAGTGATGAAACCACGCAACAGCAGATCAGCACACCAGGTGAGGGTTGCGAGGTTTCATCACGCCAAGATATCATGGTGGCAGACATACGAGTTTTTTTTATTAAGTATTTCAATAATTTCCATCGCGAATTTTATTTCCTGCTTTTGACACAATGTGAAGAAGACTTGGGAGAAGACAGTAAGCCAAAAAAACATTTTTTGAAAAATTTGTAGGTTACAAGGTTTCATCACTCCACCAGCGATATTCTCATGCTTCTGGCATATATTATTGTATGTAAGTAACAAGATATATTATTTTCCATTTAAATCTATATTTCTTCTGGAAATTCATGATTGTCATCAAAAGTATACATTTCTGCAGTTCTTTGACCCCGTCAGAATCATTCATTCCATATTCTTTCGAAGGAGCCAGATGTTGTAAATATTGTCTAGATGGTAGCAGAGATTTTGTCATATATTAGCACTGTAAAACATGACAGGTCTTTGTAGTAAATTTTTTTTTCTTTTTTAAACTTTGTGGTCCCATTTGTAGATTGTTCAGTAGCCTTTCTTTAGGTTTTGTAATTTTAGAGCTTATTTACCTTTTGATTGTCACTATGACCAAGATCTCAAATATGAGGATTTGATCTCGAGAAGATTGGTGGAGGAGGGTTGCCATGGCTATGTGGTTTGGCATCTGTTTCGTGGTGAAAATAACTCATGTCAGTGAGGTTGTGGGCGGGATCAACTCGCGGGTCTTCCCATTGAGGGATGGGAGGACACGAAGATCGAAAATCTGCATTTTTTTCAGTGACTCAATGGTCCCCTGGCTTCCTCTGGCTAGGGAAGCCCAACGAACGTCTAGCCTTCTTGGATAAGGGCAAATATATTTCGGAGGTCCCGTGTGTACGTTGCGCATGGCAAAGAACCCTTGCCAGTTCAAAATCGATGGAGAGTAGCTAGAGTGCCACTGTCAGAGCAAAAATTCCAAATTTTTTTTTTTCCACTTTCAAAAATTCTCACTCAAAAAAAACAGTCTGTCTCTTAACGCCGAGATAATCCTACTTCCTAAGGATTGAAAGGCTTAAGAAAAGAGATTGATGGAATGAGAAAAATGAGACACAAAATAGATCTGCCAGGGATGTCGAACATCCGACTTTTGTCAGAAATCCGAGTTTCTGGTTATTGCCGACTTTTCTATTTTTGGTAAATCAACTGCCAAATTTTGGTGAGCTCATTTGCCGATCACGGTTTAATAATAATTTTAAAGTGATGCAAGTCCTGCACAATAGCAGTGAGACTGGATGCACGATAGAATATGATGCACGTTCTCACTAAGGGCTGAACAGATGTTAGGTCACTGTTTGGAGTTTGAGATCAAAGTTCATAGCAGGTAATTTCTCATACCTGACAACATGCAGTCGAGTGGTTGCGTGAGAGTTGTTGGTGGAAAATCACATCAGAGTATCAATAATAACAAATAATATACCCCTGAATCTTAGAAAGATACATATATAAGACTCTAAGAGGGCAGCTATTCACAATCCAGATCTAGAAGTTATACTCTGTGATTAGACGGCAGCACTGTTTAGGGCATGTGCTCCCAGCTACCTGTGAATATTAGCAACTTCTCTTAGCATTAAAGGCCTCGAATTTTTAAATTTATTTATTTTTATTTATTTTTTTTTTTGTTGGTGTCTTACGCAACTGGGCACTGTCCAGCCAACTAGATAAAATGGGAGGGGGGAGAGATTTTCCAAATTTCTGGTGAAAACAGTTTGACATCACTGATTTACAGTACTTTGTAATTTCTTGATGCAGAATAGAAACTTTGGCAGTTTAAGCTTTTTGTCCCTAACAGTCATGTTGTCCATTCATGTGGAAGATAATTATTCTTATTTATTGGATTTTTTTTTTTTTTAATGTTTATGTTAAAATTTGTGGAAAATGGATTGAAAGTCACAGCAGGGATGAAATTAAATTGATGGGTTGAGGAACCTAAATTAATTTTAAAAGGAGTATATTTTGTATTTTTTCAATGATTTCTTTTCAGTCACATACCTCCACCTGCTGTGCTATGGGCACAGCGAAAGGACAAACTGCTTATCACTATTCAACTTGAAAACTGCGTGAATCCCACGATAACGCTGAAAGATAACAGTTTATATTTTCACGGAAAAGGAGGAACTGGAAATACAGACCATGAAGTTTTAATGGAATTCAACAAGGAAATCGATCCTGACGTAAGTTAACATAATGATGAAATGTTTCAGCATGTTTTTCTCATCATCGTAATCTAAATATTCACTGCATAGTTCTTGTTGTTGATTACATCCCTACCACACTTCATTTAAAATATTATGAATTAGTTTTAACCATAACATGAAGGTCGCCATGGCCGTATCATCAGGCATCTGCAACTCAGGGAAAAACACATCGTGGAGGTGTGAATTCGAGTCTCAGGTCCTACTATTGGAGAATGGAAAAGATTCAAATATTACTGCATTCTTCCAGTGACTCAATGGTCTTCTGGCTTCTTGGATAGAAAAACCCAATGTTAACCTTCTTGGATAAGATGAATATTATTCAGAGGCCCTATGTATATGCTGCACACATTAAAGAACCATTGGCAGTTGAAAATTGAATGAGTAGGCAGAGACGCCCAGCCCAGGCAAAATTTCCTAATTCACAATTTCTACTCCCCAAATTTATTCTCATAAAAAAAAAAAAAATAGGGCAGGCACTTAAAGCTGAGATAATCCTACTTGCATAAGATGGAAAAACTATTTACAAAACAATTAAATAGTTATAGAGCCACTATAGAAATCATCATAGGTTATGTAAGTATTCCGTGACCCAACAAATGGATACGTTTAAGTTGGAAACACATTTATCACATGTGTGATTTTATCCAGGCACGCATCAGTCACGTGGTTCGATCATAGACCAAAACTTTTTTTCCTTTTAATTTTTTTTTCACTTGACCATGTGATTTTGTTCCTAATATTGCAGTTCAGAAGGTCATAGGTCGTTATATCATTTTTCATTGTATTTGGCGCAGTATGAACATTGCGCATTTTTCCTGGTTACACGTCTAAAAATAGACCTTTTTAAAGAAGGCCATTTTTCGTCAGTAAACATCAAAGAAACCTCCTAGGTCCAGAAAATTCATTTCTGAGACATTTACCTCAGAAAATAAATCCCATTGGACGCTTAAGGAGGGGGAATGGGTCCTGAAGGTGATTTTTTTTTTTTTTTTTGTTATTAAAGATAGGCTATTTTGACCTTTTCCATTGAATTTGGCATGTTCAAATTAGAGGAAAACAGTGAAAAAAAAAATCGACTTTTTCAAATTGTTGCCATGGCAGTGCTGCCATCTTGGATTTTGGCATTTCTAAAATGGCTGACTTCTAAATCTATCTAGTCCGCCAAATTTTAGCAAAACTAAATGAAACTTTGTGAACGTCTTTTTTGACATAATACATGTATCTAAAAAGTTGCATATTTCCAACCCTTTGTATGCAATAGAAAATTTTCTAGAAATTTTTGAAAATGCCATATAGCGAAATTTCAAATTTCGCCGTTTTTACACACCAAAAACCCATTTTTCTCTAAAATTTACCAACAGAATGAACGCACATAGGTATGTTTTTTGGTGAACATGATGTATGCCGAATTAGGTTAGAATTGGTTTAGAAACAAAAAAGCAGATAGCAAAATACTGACCAAAAAAATGGGTTTTGAGAAAAACGCGTTCAAAGTTTTTCTTCATGGAAAAATTGACACGGAGGGTTTTTTATTCGGCTTTTGGCCTCAGTACATTTTTTTACATACTAGCTCTCTCTCCGTGACTTCTGTGACTTTTGTTGCCCCTTCCTGGCTTTCTGGGCATTATTTTTCTCAAATTTTGTTCCCTACCCCCCATCATTATAAGGGCTCCAATAGAGCCACTGCCAGATTCTTGAGGGCCTATATGTGGTCCCCATATCTTTTTCTGTCCAAACCAAGAGTCTCTTGGCCTTTACTGTGGCATATAGTCCACAACTAAGCTCTGAAATAGCAGAAATGACCATGGGTCAAACACGTTAGAATGGACATATCCACTTTTTGATACCATTTTTATACGTTGAAAAAGCCGACCTTTTAAGAGAAAACAAATTTTAGCAAAATCCAGATTTCAAGAAACCCCCCCCCCCAAGTGGCTCTATATTAGGTTTTTTACTAATTGTTTCATCAGTTTTACACTACAGACTAGAGGAGTAACCGGAATTTCTGACATCTGCCGCATAAAAAAATTATATAAAAAAAAAAAAAAAGACAAGGAATAAAAGTTTTTGTGTCTTCTAGGTTCTTTAATGACACAACTAAAAGGAAAAGGTAAGATAACAACATAGACACTATGAGAAAATATTGGCTTTTAATTAGGCCTGTGCATGACCGGTCATGCTTCCCACTTGTCCCCTCTCCCCCCTTATACACTCCTCAATCTCCTTCCCAGTGCAAACTTCTTGGAATAAACGACTGAAACGGACCATAGTGTATGCGCCAAATTATGGTACCTTGAGAAAAAAAGATAAAAGCCATATGAAACACACTATTGTTGAGTCTTAGAGTAAGAACACGTTGTACTTCCTTCCCAAATTAGTAACCGGTGAGACGGTTGCCACGTTTTTTTTTTATCAAATTAAAATCACAACTAATGAGAGTTATAGGGTAATATTTGGTATCAGACTGCACTAGAATTTGGTGCCCGATCCATCTGTAGAGTCAGATTTGTGAAATATTGTTTTTTCTTAAGTCACTTGTCAAAGGTCAAGTGAGGGAAACTCAGGCTGACTGAGGATGGCGGCATTTTTTGTTTTTTACAAAGGCCATAACCATAATCGACGTTACACATGACAAAGAGGAAAATATTTAACGATAGAATAATGGATCATCGACGGTCATGGGAGCTGGTTAACCCTTAACCGTTGGTCACGAACATTGTTGGTCATGCACAGGCCTATTTTTAATATTGGTTTTGCCATGTCACACTGTTCTGTGGAATCCCCCTGTAAAATAACAACAGTTAAATGTCAAGTAAGACCAAATATATCTCCTGACTTAAATTTAAGTGAAATTTCAAACATTAAGTTGAACTGCTGAATGGAAATTTATCATGCATCTTAGTCCTTATATATTGTGAGTGAAGTTCTTATCCAAAGTCAACTGCTTTTGAAAATTTTTTTCTTTCATTTTCTCTCATAGGCATCCAAATATCATATCACAGGACGTGAAGTTATTTTTGTGGTCGTGAAGAAAGACAATAGCCAGGGATTTTGGCCAAGGTTATTAAAGGATGCTAAAAAGGTAAGTTTGAAACAGAATGCTAATTTTTCAAGCCATGTAATTTTTAGTGTTGCATTTTGCAAGAGATAATATACATTTTAAAACGGTTATTGAGAAAACACTTAAAACGAAACTTGCGTTAAGAAAGAATCTTTGGGAACATCTTTTTTTGCTATGTAATTTCCAATGCTTACAACAAAGAAATAAAACGAAGGGCTGATACGAACACTATGCTTATAACAAACGGTTTTCGTTTTCCCAATCGCGCTTTTCTTTCATATTAAGCGTGACCAAGACCAAGCTCAGATACTGGACCAGTTTCCTCCGACAAACAAATTGTCCCTGAGCATGTCAAGTACCGGTACCCGCAATGTGCTGTACTGCCCACCAGTATGACGCAATAAGCCCCGATAAAGAAATCGTCCCTGAGCGCATTAAGAACTGGCACCTGCAGTGTGCTGTACTGCCCAGCAGTATGTCACAAGAAGGTAAGGCCTGAGGCGCAAGCGTGTAGAAATCATGCACCTACCGCCTCCCATTTCACACTTCACACGTTGCTCATGGCCCCAATGGAGTATGATGTACCGTGAGAGGGTGTCGCGTATTACATGCATGTGTGAGGCTATTACGTTTTCGTCATTATTTATACCATACAACGGCGGTATCAGAGGATGCAGGGGGCACAGTGGCTCTGTGGTTTGGCGTCTGCTTCAGAGGGTGAAAACAACTCAGGTTGGTGAGGCTTCAGGTTCTGCACGACTCATGGGTCCTCTCATCGGGAGATGGAAGGACATGAAGATCGAAAGACCTGCATTTTTTCAGTGACTCAACAGTCCCCTGGCTTCTTCTGGGTAGGGAAGCCCAACATCTAGCCTTCTCAGATAAGGGCGAATATATTTCGGAGGTCCCATATGTACGTTACGCACGTTAAAGAACCCTTGGCAGTTCAAAATCGATGGAAGAGTAGGCTGAATGCCGCTGTCCAGGCAAAATTTCCAAATTTCTACCCACAGAATTTCTCATCAAAAATTGGCAACATCTAAAAGCCAAGATAATCCTACTTTCTAAGGATTGAAAGGCTTAGGAAAAACAAACAAACATCAGAGGATGTGTTGGCCTTTTCAGTCATGCACTGTGTATAGTGCATGTCTTTTCAGTCATGCATTATACACACTTCTACTTGAAGGTATTCGGTCAGTCAAACCAGTCTTGCTTGTCACTGTTTCTTGAAAGTCAGTTTTGAGAAGTCGATAGGTATCCTTCAGTTTTATTTTGAAAATTGTAAGCTTCAAATTGACTATACAGCTGTTTTAGATCTAGGCTGGCAATCAGTGATGAATTCATTGAAACTAAACATGTTAAAACATAGGAGAACAGGTTTATCGCTGCAGTTCAAAAGGGTACTAATTCATGAAGTTGATGAAGATTTACTGGAAAAGTCAGATATCTGCAGAAGGTATGCCATTCCAAACTCCACTTTGTCTATAATCTTGAAGAATTTTTTTTAAAAAAAGCAGAAAAATAACAAACAAACCGACATAAAAACTACATTACCACACATTTTATATGTAATGTAACAAGGACAACAAAAATAAAAATGAAGGGGCCTTAAAAGGTAGCAGTGCGGTCACATGGTTCTTCAATCAGGGGAGGTAAATCGGTAATTAAACTTGCATCCCTGTTTCAATTTAGCCTTTTCGGATATAACAAAATAGCGGTAGAACGAAATAATAAACAAATTTCGAGTGTGCATGTATTCTCATATTTCAATTTCCATGTCATAGAAATCAGGTGGCTAAATTTGTGTTGGAATGAATCATTTTTAGGTCACATGAGATCCGTTGATGCAGATTGATTGTCATATTTCTCAATCCTTCTTTGCCTTTTTTTTAAAATAAATATGTGTTGAGCATTATGATACAGTGTGATTTCTTAAGGTGGCAGTTTAGCTTACCATAGCAATCTGCATCGGGTATGAAAAAAGAATTTGTTAATTTGAGATCATGGAAGCGTGTCAGTTTTTTTTTTTTTTATTTATATTCGATCGTGGTATAATATCTCAGAGCACTGAAACTCTTGTAACATAATGTCAAGGGGACTAAGTTAATTTTTGAAATTTTTTTTTTGTTTGTGTTCATATGTGGGTATAGAATTTGTGACAAGGGGTGTTTGTGAGAGAAGGGGAGAAAAGTATTTTTAAGCTTACTATGTACAGCTTACCTTGTACTTTTTAGATAGCATCAAATTCCCTTACTTGGCGACAGAAATTCCAAATTAAAATTTGGAGGAAAAAGAAGCAATCAAGTAAAATAGCGCAATGCTGCAAGAGTAAGATGAGATGAGCACGCCAGTGAAATTAAATGCCATGTTTGCTTGGTGTGAAAGCAAGTCTTGAGCATAAAGTACCATGTTTAAAAGATTATTAAGGGGGAGGCGCGCCCTGGGAGTCATTTTGGAAACCTTTGGGGGGAGATGATTTTAATCATTACCATCGGTTTTGGCATGCTCAAATTAGAGGAAAACAATTGAAAAAAAATTGAAATTGCTCATGGTTACCATGGCAACGGCCACTATCTTGGATTTTGCCACCCGATAATGCGTAACTTGACCTTCAATAGGCTCTGAACTTTTCCAACCAATTTGCTTGTAATTTTGCATACACATTTCACCATTCAATGTCTAAATTTTGTCATGCCAGATTTTTGATAAAGTTTTTTTTCTACAATTTCTTAAAATTGGTATGTAAAAAGGTCACCGGTTTTTCAAAAATTTGACCCCAAGACCTCAAATTTCTTACAAACTTAAAATGATACCAAAAATCCCTCGTGACAAAATTTACATATTATGTTCTGTATTCATGCCAAATTTCATGATAATCGGTCCAGAAGTAGGAAAAAAGATGGCACATTTGTGCTGAAAAACGTTATTTTGAGAAAAACGCAATTAAATATTTTCAATGAGAAAAGTATTCAAAAGAAGCTTTTATATCAGGATTTCAAATAAAAACATAATTATTTCACGTTCTGCACTTCTCTCACTATTCTCAATGATTTCTATGACATTTTGCCTTTAACTGGGCATCTGCTGATATTTTTTTTAATCCCTTTTTGCTCCCTTACCCCTGTCACTAACGACCTGCCACGGAGCAGTTTCAGGATCCTGGGAAGCTTATATACAGCCACCGCGTCTTCTTTGGTCAGAAATGGTCTTGACCCTTGATGTGACAGATAGTGCACTACTGTGCTCTGAAACAGCAGAGATGGGCCAAATTATGCTCTCATTAGCGTCATTAGGCTGTGGCAACTTCATTTTAGAGATTCTGGTGAAAATTTCCGCTGATTTTCGGTGTGGCCAGAATCTCCATT
>JBCEWB010877203.1:0-15846 GCA_039654565.1 Peronia peronii
TCTATCTATCTATCTATCTATCTATCTATCTATCTATCTATCTATCTATCTATCTATCTATCTATCTATCTTTTTTCCTGCTTTCTTCAGTTCCTTTTATCTCTATCAGCCAACTTTCCCATTCTCTCAAATCCCCTCACGACATGACAATGTCATGTGTTATGTTTGGTTCAGTTAGTGCCAACCTTTCTCTAGGACTCCTTGCCCTTTGCAAATTGACCCAGAATTCTGCCACATTGACAGAAGACTCTTATTCACAGCTTTTACAACAGATTCTTCTCTCTTTAAACCAAAAGAGATCAACATCTTCCTGACAATTGTGACACTGTTGCTTGCGAAATCCTATAAGCTCAGCTTTTTTTTCTGCATTCAACAAGGGACAGCATTTTTTTTTTTTTTCATAAGTGAGACATTTTGACGATCAGCCAGATTACTACCCTTTGCTACCTAGGTAAAAAGATATGCACTGTAAAGCAAAACAAAAAACACTTTTGCATTAATTACTTAAAACACAGAAAACAGTAAATCTTGGGAAAAATCATTCTATGATAAAAAAAAATGTTTGTTTTTCTTCAAATGATAGATTTATATTTTCACTTTTTTTTTTTTTTTCAAATTCTTGTTTTGTTCTGTTTTGTTAGAAATAAGAAGAGCAGAAACATTTTTTTTTCTTGTTTCTTCACAATGCTCTTATTACACCTTGTTAAATTGGCAATGGGAAAGTGAAATAACCTTGCTGATGAAAAACAAAAAGACAGAAACAAATAAACAAACAAAAAATATGAACGAAGAATGGGAAAAAGAAAAACAAAAATGTTTATGCTGCTACAATGTCTGAGAGAATATTCGAGACGAGCACTAGAACACTCTAAAAAATAAGCCGTCTGCACCCACTTCTTCCCTACTGGCCCTTCCCTTCACTTGTTCTTTTTTCATCTTATTCATTTCCAGTTATCTCTCGTATTTGCTTTCCCTCTTATTTTCTTCCACGCACCTCCTTTTTCCTCTTTCTTCCTCCTTTCCCCTCTTTTTTTAACTCATTCAATGCCGCAATCAAGTCGGTACTGTGGCTATTGTTTTGGACTTAGAACACCAGGGACTGTCTTCTGTCGACTCAGAGTCATATTCTGCACGCAAAGTACGCTTTATATCGTTTACCGAACAATACCTGTTTCGGTAACTAGGAACAACAACTTCAGATGAACTTTCGAAATGTCTGTGATTATAGCTCCGGCAGCCAGCGAGCGAGTAAAATCTCCTTCCCGGCAGTCTCACGAACTCGTATCAAATATAAGAAATCGACAACGAAGACAATCTGAGTGTTGCGCCATTTCTTACAGACTCGTCTTACCTGCCTAATGGCCCATCTTCGTATCGTCTTTGTCTTAGCCCAGATGCACTAGGAAGACATCTCCGATTACTGATTCCACCCTGGGTAACTCTGATCCCCGCTAATTCTGCCGTCTGGCAAGGAAACGATGGCGCTCGGAAAAGCGAAACCTAATTTCTAGACATCTTCGACTTAGGTCTGTCAGTCTCCGCTCAGCTGAAGTGAAGTCCTCCTTTCACTGCCCCCTCCCTCGCCCGGCCCTCGCTGTCGATTGGCCGTCGCGGTGGACTTCCTTTGAAGGGCATGCTGGGTAATTACGGCCGATGGATCGATTTCGCCTAATCCGGTATCGCTTTAAGCGAATAAGTTGCATAGGGTGTACATGCGATTCTTTTAACACTTTTGATGCCAGACCATATATGCATAAACCCGAAGACTCGTTAGTGCCTTTGAAAATGACGTAAAGAAATATTTATTTGTGTTAAAATCTTTGTCTTATGAATAAAAAAATCGCTGAAAATCTTGATTCTGCTTGTGCACCTTCTGCTTCTTACCCTTAATTCTGTCGCAGTTTAATCTCAGAGTTAAAAAATCTCCCCAAGCGTTCTCTTGGCCCATTCCTGAATGTTGTCGTTCCTTATTTTCTTTCTGTCGATCTTTTTTCTTTTTCTTTATTTTTTTTGCTTCCCTTCTACTTTTCATGTCTTTCAAACCCCAATGAAGCCTTTGAATATCCAATTCCTCAATCTCTTGTTGAATTTTTTTTTCATATATCGAAATAAATCATGTTAGTCCTTTTTCTCTCTGACATTTTAATTGTGAGGATGTGAGAGACGTTTATCACAATAGGTCTTTTGTAATGCATCAGATTGTGACTCTAGAGTGCAATAAAGCACACTTTTTCATCACTAGATATGGTAAATTGTTCATTGCATGTCCTTTTGCATGCTACTAGAGGTGCCAAGGAGCTGATATAGGTTTGATCATTTAACTATACATTGGAATTGCTTTCCGAACAAAATAAACGTTTGATAAGAAAGTATTGGACTTCAGACTGGAACTTTCAATTCTTGTGCATGACCCAGTGTCTCGTAGCCAGTCAGAATAAGTCTCAAGTCGCTGGACTCTGAGAAACTGGGGCTCTGAATGTGATGAAGGTGATCTGGTATTATCGATGCGTTTCATAATGCAGAAATTGAAAGAATATTCATCTCTGGATAAGAATATTTTGCTTTTTTTTTGGAGCAGATTATAAGTATATTAGGATGTTGTGAGGTGAATATATAGATTTATATATCAACTGCTCACTTCTACCGATCTCTTTTAAGTTTGACCGACGCTGAGAAGCCACCACCCTGTCTTTTCAATCTGCAATATATTTGGCACAGTCAAATTACCTCAAAACTTTTTTTTGTCTGCATATGGAAAATGTATAGGCTAACTTAAGATCGTACGTGATAGTAGTAATTCTGTTTGGTGGAATATCGACACACGACTCAATTTGACTGGCTATCAGATAGATATATATATATCTTTCTAGAAACGGTTATCTTTCAATGATTTTCCTTAACACTCTTAAATTTAACTGTGTCATTCCGACGAGCTGCTCACAGACCCAAAGAACGTCGTATCCTACAATGAAATGTAAAGCCCCACTCTAGATCCGAGAGATTAGACCCCATCTCTTACAAACAATAACATCATTCATATTCTCGTAATCGAGGATTCCTTTGTAAAGGATGTCCTTTGTCACAGAGATTTTTTTGTGTTTCTAACTGATTTAGAGATTGATGTGAATATCAAATGCTCCTCTAGATTCTGTCGAACTCAGAAAACGGCTTTGTTAGGTAATTTGTTTACTTACTGAATGCATCAAGTAGAGGGCAGTAACTACACTTGTAGGGAGAGGGTTATCTTTATCTTGAGAAATTTCCCTTTCTCTCGTTTTTATCTTTATTGTTGTATTGTTATCATTTCTTTCTCTTCTTCTTGGACATCTTGTACTTTCTGTTCGTTAATCTTCTTTCTGGACATATTTTGGGGGGGGGGGGGGTAATTATTATCGAGTTTTTTTTGTTGTTTTTTTCTCGTCTTTTCTTTCCAGCAATTTGTCATGCAGGATAAAGATGTTGATAAACTGATGTTTAATAGATCTTTGTCTGTCTTCACGGAAAACTGCAGATCTCCAAGCCATGAGTCAATGATGCGTCTGTCCCTCCCCGCCATATTTATTTCTCCTCAGCACATACAAACACTTTGCACAGACAGACAAACAGACAGACCGACTGACAGACAAACAGACAAAGAAACAGAAGACAGACGAGCGGTTGAACAGATTTATGGATAAATAGATGCCCAGTCGGACCTGCTAATGGTCAGACACGCCATCACTGAAAACATCATAAAATCATATATGTATAAAGAAGACAGGCAAACAGATAGACACATATATATGTGTACTGTCACTAAGATGAAATTGATCCAATGGCAGCCATGCTGGCAATGAAGAAACTGTAGTTTGTTTTTCCAATGTCCGATTTCATTTCATTTATTGTTGTTGGTGTCTTTTGTTTATTTGTGTTTTGTCTTTTACGTATGTTATCCAGTAAGGCGAACTGTCTGTCTTAATATTGTCTGTCTGTGAGAGTCCGATATCGATCTCATACTCAGCTGAAGACAGATGGACAGACAGACTGAGAGACCAACGTTGAACTTGCACATTTGACATTTGATTCCGCACTTTGGTGGTGAGTTATACCGTCTGGAATCGTTCAATCTGTCTCTCCCTTCTTCTACCTCTTCCCTCTGCTGTCTGTCTATACCTCTTTTCACTTTCCTCTTCGTCTTCTCATTTGTCAGCTATTCCTTCTTCCAGAAATAACTGCCCTCTCTGTTCCTCATTTCACCCGTCTATCACTCTTGCCATCTGTCCATTCTTCAATTATTATTCTCCAATCTCTGCTAGTCTCTCCATCTGTTAGGTTTCATCTTCCATCTATCAATGCTTCTCTTCTCCTTCCATCTGCCTCTTTCTCTTTCCACCTCTCTTTATCGCCTTCCGACTGTTTATACCTCCTTCCTCTTTGCTGGGCATTACAGATCTGATTGTATATTCACTCCTGGCCGTGGAACGCATCTCTTTCCAATTTCTCTTACTCCTCCTTCCTCAATTCCCGCCCCCTCCCTTCCTGCCCTATACCTACGGCTGAGAGACTTTTATTTTTTTTAAAATTTGTTTTAGATATAGTCTTTCAGCCCTTAGAAAGCAGAATTATCTCGGCGTAAATACTTGCCAGTTTGATTTCAATGTAAAAAATTTAGAATTTGGAACTCTTGTTTAGTCAACGGCCTCACTTCCTATTCTTCATCAGATTTTTAACTGCTAAGGGTTCTCTAACGTTCATATTACACCCACAAGACCTCCGAAATATACTCACCCTTATACGAGAAGGATAGATGTCGGGTTCACCACCCCAAAAGGCAGAGGATCATTAAGTGACTGGAAAAAAAAAAGAAAAGCCAGCAGGTTTTAAATCTCGCCCATCCTCCGGTTGAATCCGAACTCCTGACGTTTAGTTTTGGACAAGTAGCAAATACCTAGCCTGTTGGCCACGCCGCCTTTGCGAGTTCCTAGGCAGATTGAGAGACCATCGGTGCACTTGTAGCATCTCGACATTTGATCGTGCTCTCTGCCGTCTTTCACCTGTCTTTTCCTTCTTGCGTCCGTCTGTTCCTCCTTCCATCTCTCTTTCATTCCCTCCATCTGTCTCTCCCTTTTTTAATTTTTCTATCACTCCGTTCATCTCTCTGTTCCGCCTTCTTTCTTTCAGTTCTTCCGTCCATCTGCCAAATGTTTTGTCTTTTCATCTGTCTTTTCATTCTTTCATCCCTTTATCTTCTATCCGTCTGGTCCTTCTTCATTTCTCAGTCACTATTTGGGGGTTGATCTAACTTTTTCACATAATCAAACATCTTTGTTTCCTCCCACTTTCAGCGTGGATGATGCTATTTTTCGATGCTGACTGGAGGCTTTGTCGTTCTAAGACAGTTTTAGCATGAATGCATACTGTAGAGAAATAGATCACGTTCCTAAAGTTTATCCCGTCTCATTCAGTAATATCAAAATGTTTATAAGCATTCCAATTTTAGCTGATTTCTTCGACCAAAACTGGGCCTGATTTGTACAAAAACTGCCATAATAAACGCCGTGAAAAAATTGTGCTACAATTATCATAAGACGTCTATATGGTGGAGAGATTGCTGAAGATGTGCTGTCAAATCAATACTGTGCAACACGCTATACGCCTCCTAGCTTCAGAACATCAAACATGGCGGCCTTTAGTAGGAATTGAATGACGTCACATAATGTTGTGAGTAATTCTGTCTGATTGCGCTTAGCGGGAAGTGATTGCAGGAAAATCAGAGGTGGTAACAAGACAGACATCGTCACGAGAAAGACCCAATCTTACCAAAGTCATACGCATTTTGACATTTAATCTTTCATATAGATCTGAGACAGATACTAATTGCCGTCTAGACGGCCGAGGTTGCACTTTATACATCATACTTTATACCTTTTCTTCTCTCTATTACTCTAAGAGATTCAGTCCACTATCTCTTTCTCATTTTATCTCTGTATTCTTTTTCTCATGTTGCTGCTTCTCCCTTAATCTCATTCGATGCTTCCTTTCATCTCTCTATCCCTCTTCCCTTCTGTCCATCCCTTCGTTCCTCCCTTTGTCACTTTTTTATCCGTCTGTTCCTGCTCCCGTCTCTCTTGTTTGTCCATCTATCACACTAACTCCATCTATGTGTATTTCTTTCAATCTCTCTATCTTCTCGTTCACCTATTATAACTTCTTTCCATCTCTCTATGCTTCATTCCATCTATCTGTACCCCTTTCCGCCTGTGAAACAACCCACACAGAGGCAGAGATCACCTGGAGAGCATCCAGGAAAATTGTAGCTATCGGCTTGATAAATGGACACTTTTAGCTCCTATGTTATGCCGGAACTGAAGTCTTAGACTTGGGATAAAGATACTGATGACAGAATGGCAAGAGTCTTTACAGCCAAGTACCTCTCGCTCTCTCTTTCTCTCACACAAACACACACATTCATATAAAAACATGGGCACAACCAGGCACTTTCATTAACCCTTTAACTACCCAGCCAAGATTCCTGTAAATTCACAGACTGACGCTTTTCTCTGAAGAAGAAGAAGAAGAAGACGAAGAAGAAGAAGAAGAAGAAACAAAAAGAAGAAACAGAAGAAGATGAAGAAAAAGAATCCGGAAAGAGAAGCAGAAAAATATAATAAAAAAAAAAATAAAAAACAACAACAACAAAAAAGAGATGCCCAGGTAGTAGCCGGAAGAGCAGATTAAGGAGGGCAGATGAAAGAAATCCGGGCAGACAACAGCGCTGAGACAGACAAATCCCCTCAGACAGACTGAAGAGCAAGATTTTAACCCCAATGACGCCCCCACATTTTACGACATAAGCTCGATAACGCTGACTGGGAACTGACCAAATGGCGCGCCTCTCCCGGAGTGAGGTGACTGAAAGAGAGGAAAAGCAGAGAAAAAGCAGTGGGTAAATGTAAATGTCTTTTAAATGGGCTGGCTGTATGCGAATGGATCTGGCAGGAATAGCGATTTTTGCTGTTACTTCTGCAACACGAAAGAAGTGAAAACTCTCCCACTTAATTTTGCAAAATCTTTTATGTCTTTTGTATTTTATTTCAACCTTGTCTATTTTATACTGTAAATAGAATGTCCGTATTTTTTTTGCAACACATGTTAAGTAGATGTTGTAAGTTGATTTTGTAATATATACGTAATGGTTTATTTTCATTTAGCTTGCATAAAACAATAGGAGTCCTTCCTTTGGTTTGTTGATAGATCTCTGTAGTGGGAGATCGTTGTGACCGGCTCTATTACTTCCTTTGCCAGACACGAAAGATGTTAAAAATGCACAGTAAACAAAAACAAAGACAAAAACAAAGACAAAACAAAACAAAACAAAGAAACAAACAAACAAACAGAAAAAAAAAACACTTTTGTGCTCTTTCCTAAAAAAATAAGTCATCAAAAAATTTCCCAAACATTCAGAATATAAGAAAATTGTTTTCTTCTTATTGCTATGATTTTATCTTTTTTTTTTTTTTTTTGGTGATCAGTCTCTCGAATGACAAGAAGTTAAAGTTCTTTTTTTTTTCCTTCTTCTTCTTCCTTACACTGCTTGTTCAACACTAGGGCTGGTCTCAACGATCTCCCATTAATGTCAGGACGCGGCAGATGTCGATATAGTTCCGGAATGTATCCCTTGTCTGATTTTATGCACTGTAGGAATGTGCAGTTCAGTGCCCCTTGGCATAAACAGCTGACTGGTCCTCGTCTTGAGCGGTCTTGCTGTCTTTGACTCATTCTTTCTAGTTCTTGTTATGTCATTTCTGTCTCTTCTTGTTCATCATGTTTTACTTCTCTTCCGAACCCTACTCTTGTCCTTACTGAACATCCTCTTTCTCCTATTGTGTTCTCGCACATGGTCCTGTTATTGTTTTGGCTGTTCTTTTTCCTGTTTTTTCCCCCCCCCTCATCTCCTTCCTCGTTCTGTTTTTGTTCTCTTTTTTTCTCCTCTTCTTCTTCTCCTTTAAAACAACAACAACAACAACAACAACAACAACAAAAAACTCTTTCTTCTTCCTCTTCCTCTTCTTTTTCACTTTTTTCCCCTCTTTCTTTTCCTCATTTTCTTCTTCTTCTTCTCCTTCTTCACACTTTTTCCTCTCCTTCTTTTTCCTCCTTTTTCTTCTCCTTCATCTTGTTCTTTTTCTTATTCATCTTCTTTTTTCTTCTCCACCTCATCCTTTCTTTCTTCCCTTCCTTTTCTGCTTTCTCTATCAGCCTCTCCCTTATTCTCTCTTATCTTATAATTTTTGTTTCTGCAGCCATTTCTTTGCTTTCAGGCTCATGTTTCTTGTGTTTATCTTTTTTAACAAATTGTCCCAGAAAATGGCTACAAAGACACTATATATTCCTATACCTCTGAAGTGTAAAAAGGTCTAAGCAAAATAGCACATGCATATGAAACAAAAAACAAACCCCAAGAAATAAAGAGCGAAAGAGAGAGGGCTAGAGGGCGAGAGAGAGAGAGAGAGAGAGAGAGAGAGGGGAGAGAGAGAGAGAGAGAGAGGAAAATAGGGAATGCCCTTATGTTTTGAAACTGGCTTTGATCCTTCTATTTTGATACAGTTCAAGAAAGGCGACCCTCTTGCATTCATCATCTATTTTTCTTCCATAGGGAATACGATAAAACGTTTTTGTTATTCTTGACAAGGAGGGCTCATACCCTAATATTTCACATATGACGTCTGCTGATCGATTCTGTACTTCAACCAGCCATTTTTCAAAGGTAGGACGTAATTCCCTACAAGAGACGCTGTCTGCAGTAAGATTTTCATTCCTTCCTTTACCCACTCACTTTCGACAATAAATGGATCCCCTCATTTTGGGATAAGATTTATAAGCTTTGGGCTCCTACGGGACATAGCATGACCTGCCATTGTAAAATATTTGACCCCAAACCCATTTTTTATAGAAGATTTTTACTCCAGTTACTGGATTGTATAATATCATCATTTAAAAAAGAATAATTATAGCATTTTAAAATAAAATAAAAATCTACACATACATTAAATTGTAGGGTAATTTTTATGATGATGATTGTTTTTCAACTTTTTTGGTGTATTTAATTACTTGCCGGTGGACAGTCGTCTTAATTTTAAAACATTTTTTGTGAAATAATGATGATGATGATGATGATGATGATGATGATTGTCCCGACGAAGAGCCAAGCGGGCTCGAAAATTTGGCTAGCGTTATAAATTCATTTTATTAGCTCAATTCTAAATTTTTCATATTGTTTTTCAACTTTTTTGGTGTATTTGATTAGTTGCTGGTGGACAGTCGTCTTAATTTTAAGACACTTTTCGTAAAATGATGATGATGATGATGATGATGATGATGCTGATTGCAAAAACTATGGGTTCAAGTTCTCAACTGGAACATCATTCTCTCTTTACGCGACCTAACATTCTTTGACAAAAACGGCTTTTTCAGTCTCTAACCATTTCTTCACCTACTCAAGTACATGTATGAACTTTCATAATTATATTGGAATACAACCAATTGTATCGCTTAATTCTCTGACAACTGCATTTAGCTCACTGTGTGTTTCACGAGAAACAGCAAAATCTAAAGGATCGATTTTCTTGAAACAAGATTTTCAGGCCAGATGATTTTGTCAAAATACGTTATCAAAGTTCTGGAGCTTCAGCTTTTCTCAACTTGACCTGTTCACGTCAAAAAAATATTCTTACAATAGCATTTCTTTTGCACAAGACAGGCCTTTGCCAAAAAGCTACAAAAAGCCCGCCATTTTCTTCATCCCATTCTTCGTCTATGTTGGAACCCTCATTGGATTAACTTTTGAATTCCTGAGGAGCAAGAAGCCATTTTTGCCTGCCTGGCCCTTTCGGCTCTACTTCGACAAAACATCATTTTTTGACAAAATTCCTTTTTTCTGGAAAATGCGATTTCGACAAAATCGCGATTTTAAGTCATGTTGAACAAAATATGGCTTTAAAGGAATGCAATAATACATTAGATGATCTTTTACTAATTTCATAATTGTGCCAGGAAAGTTATATTTCAATCAATTGGGAAATAATTAAAATTTGATAAAGAGGCATTTTGTGAGGCTCAGTTAGCTTTGCTTTGCTCGACCCCAGCATTGCAAGGGGAATATCCACTGAGGAGGCCATAATGCGCCGCTCGGCTAAATTGGATTACTGCGCATTCACGTGAAGGCGTCCACTGGCCAATCATATCGACAGCAGCAGCGAGATTCTTGACGTTCTTGGAGATCTGAGGTTACCTGTCATGTGACTCCAGAGGTCGGGGCCTGTGATTATAGGGATCAGGGCACAAGGTTCAGGCTATTTCTGTTGGTGCTAGGCTACGACCTTCAATTTAAGAAACTTTGACAAACAACAGTCTTGCCTACAATTTAACCATGTCTCCATCTATTCAGTAAATTCCCAGTATTTTTAAAATTCAGCCAATAGGAGTTCGTTGTGCCTAGCACGATTACTTCCCTTTGCCATCATTTCAGGACACTTTGCCTGAAACACCGTCTTGAAATTTAACAATAAAAGAAACAAAACAAAACAAAACAAAATTATGTTATCAAGAAAATGATTTCTTCTTCTTGTTATAATTTTATCCGACTTTCGGGTGACCGATCTTTCCAATGACATGAATGTATGTGATTTTTTCCCCTCTTTACACTGCTTGCTCAACATCTCTCCTGCCTGGCAAAGGGAAGTAATAAGGCTGGTCACAACCATTTTCCATCGTGTCAGTTTGTTTACTGTAACCTTACTTTTCTAGCTATTTGGTATTAGGGTGCAATCATAATGCATCCGTCTCCATTTGCCTTGAGTCTTGGCTCCATCTAATTGTATGCTGATGTCACTACTGTTTCAAAAAATAGAAATGAACACTATACATGAAAGATCATGACACAAAGTGAACACCATCAGAAAGGCCTGCACTGTGTTCCGCGTCTTTATAAATGAAATTTCGAAACTAAATCGTGATTAACAATGATTATAGGTCTTGGGGCAAATTCATTTCATCAAAGAACATTAAGATCTGTTGTTTTTGTAAGTCATATGTCTTATTTGGGAATATACTGCAAAAATTTTCCATGTAAAAATATGGCAAAATATTGGTACCAAAAATGCCAAACTTATGCTATAATAATACAGTAAAAAAAATCACTTGCTGTAAAATGTGTTTTGGACTATGATGTTAGAATTCGTCACAAATTTGGCACGAAAAAATGCCGTAAAATTGCAGCAAAATATTTTGCAGTAAATTGATCGTAAAATCACATAGATCAAATGGCTCTAAATATACAGTTTTTACAGTGTAGACTGACAATCTGGCACTCTGTCACTGACACCTGCCAATTGACAGATGAGTTATCCCGATGAAAGGGTCAAGAAAATGCAGATCTGACCTCATTCTGGACAGGCGTACAGAAATAACGGCGACAAGAACAGCCGTGATCACAACTGTGGGGGAGGATGACACTGCCATAATTAAGACACAAGATCGACATTTGGCCACATGAACTATTGAACAAGAGTAGGAAGAGGAAGAAGAAGAAAAGAAGGGCAAACAGAGGGAAGAAAGAGAAAAAAAAGAAGAAGAGGAGGAGGTGAAGAAAAAGAGGGGAGGGGGGGGGGAGGAGGCAAGAAAAAGAATGAACAGGAGGAGGGAAGCGGAATGAAGAAGGAGAAGAGAAATGAAACTACCAACAACATAGAAGAAAGAAAAAAGAAGAATGAGCATGAGAATGAAAAAAAAAAAAAAAGAGAAAAAGAAGAGGAGGAAGATAACACCAACAGCAACACTGGCAGTAACAGCAAAACGAGGATACCAGTTACAATAACAACAGCAACAGTAAGATCAACAATACTAAACAACAACAACAGGGACAAAAAAAAAAAGAAAACAAAAATACTTTGTTCGATTGTCTGACAGATATTCACTAAATATTTCTGTATCAATGCTATAAACCTTTTTGTGTCGTTAATTGCAATCGTTTGAACTTGACCCTATGCCTGCTTTGTGCAATCAATCAATCAATCAATCAATCAATCAATCAATCAATCAAATAATCAATCAATCAATCAATCAACCAATCAATCAATCAATCAACCACTCACTCAACCAATCAATCAATCAACCAATCAATCAATTATCCTTATACGTCCTCTGGCCAATCACCATTAAGGACTTTGACTTGCCGCACGACAAAAAAAAAAGAAGATCGACACCCTTCCCTCTCCTCCCCCCCCCTTCCCCCTTCTCTCTCCAGCATGTTACCCCCGACCCCCCTTCCCTTTCCCTCTCCCATCACATTCCTTTCTGCCCACGATATTAAGGATTTTATTGAGCCAGCCATTGCCTTCCCCAGGCAAGGGCGATCACCGATCACTCAAGAGGAGATAATTTGATTACCCGCTTCTCTGACAATCTTGACTGATGATCACTTTCCGTTCCGCTCGCAGAGATCTGGCTCTGGGCAAAGCATGCGTGCCAGGTATTGCCTTACACATGATAGACAGATTGAGATCTGTATAGCTATCTTAGAGACATTACCTTATAGAGCAGTCAGTGATTCCCAACGTTTTTTGCACTCACGACCCCCTACCCAAAAGACAGACTGAGATCTGTATAAATATCCTGGACAACTCAGAAATATTACCTTATAGAGCAGTGGCTATCAACGTTTTTTGCATTTGCGACGCCCTACCCAAAAAACAGACACTGAGATCTTTATAGATATTTTGGACAATTTAGAGACATTACCTTACAGATCAGTGGTTATCGGCGTTTTTTTTGTTTTTTTTTGCTGTTGTTGTTTTTTTTTTCATTTACGACGCCCTATCCAAAAGACAGACTGAGACCTGTATAAATATCCTGGACACGTTAGAGACATTACCTTATAGAGCAGTGGTTATCAACGCTTTTAGCACTCGCCACCCCTTGCCCAAAAGATAGACTGAGATCTGTATAGATATCCTGGACAACTCAGAAACATTGTCTTATAGAGCAATGGTTATCAACGTTTTTTGCATTTGTGACACCATACTCAAAACACAGATTGAGATCTGTATAGATATCCTGGACAACCTAGAGACATCACTTTATAGAGCAGTCAGTGGTTCCCAACGTGTTTTGCATTCAGACCCCTTACCCAAAAGCTTGAAACCCACTCGACCCTCCTGCTATCAACAGATTGATTTACATTTTATTGCATGCACATTCACACAGACACATACATTCACAGGCATGTATACAGACACTCCCAATGTCATCGAATAACACTGAACCTCTGTAATACATGGTTGTTTGTTTGCTTGTTTGTTTGTTTGTTTGCTTTTTTACTGATACAAAACAAAAACAAAAATGCTGATTTTATTCTAAACTACGTCTAGCAAGATTACATGACTTTCTACGGGGGTCACGACTCATCAGCATGGAACCCCTGTTATACAGCTTATAAATTTTGCTACACTGTAATCTAGCTATTAGCACTACAGACACTAGTCTCAAATGGAATTGATCTGTTCATTAGCACAGGGCCCCTAGTTCTAAGGTTGTTCACGGAATCTCTAATTTGATACTAAGCTTATAACTTAATATTGTAATAAGAACTTGCTATGTTGGACCGCAGACGGAAACTTAAATAGATAATTATGAGTGTTTGTCTAAATCTGCTGTAATGTGAACTGTGGATTTACAGTATTAAAGTATATTATATTATAGTGTTCAATTAAAGATTTCGTGAGCGACATTTTATTATCTGCAATTATTAGTTCATTTCCACTACCACATTACTACTATTAAATGTTACGATTACTATAACTACAACAAAAATTACAACTACTATTACTGCAGCTATACTACTGCAACTACTACCACTATTATTGCTACTACAGCTACTATTACTACTACTATTACCACCACCACTACTTCCCCCCACGGAGGCTCTGCGTATATGAGTCGGTTCTCTGCTCCCACCTGCAGGCGGTAAAAGCCATTCTCAACGTTCCAAGGGTGATATCGATATCTCTTCTCTCTCCTTTCTCCTGTCTTCTGTCTCGCTTTCTTTCTTCTCGTTTTCCGTTTACTTGATCAGTCTTTTTAATGCACAAAAGTATCTTACCGTGTTTGGCACGATATAGCCGTGATCGTGATGATGTGCTGCTAAACCCCAATACAAACAAATAAACAAACTACCACTACTACTACTACTAATAGTGCTGCTGCTGCAACTGCTACCCACTGTTACTGCTACTACTCTTACTACTATTACTGCTACTACTACTTATATAGTTCCCACTACAACTACAAATATCTCCTTAGTTTTTGTGTTAGCATTATTAACATCAGCATTATTAATTTTGAGTTTGCTGTACATTCAGGGTATATTGCAGATATATAGATCTATGTCATTCAAGAGATGTCCCATCCTACTGTCAATGAGGATTTGCCTTTGTCTGGTTGCTACATGTAGTAGTAGATCATCGCTATTTGACTGGATACAGGATAGTATGCATAAAACACTTGCTTATGGCCTCTTCTAGCAGTATCTTGAGCGCCAGTACTAGGGCCGGGATGGACAAAAGGTTATACATCTGAGACGCAATAGTAGAACACAAGATTTTGGGAGAAACCCAATGTGGAACTACGTCAGGGGTTTTCCTACCTCATTAAATCATTAACACCATTCACTACTATTATTATTCGGAGGGCATTAAGGATCAGTAGGCTATGGGTCTGTCACTCACAGGGAAGAGTTTTAATTACAAAGTTCTTACTTCCCGTCACAGGATCAAGCCAAGTAGTGAGGCAAACTTACGGCCGAGAGAAGTTTAAAATCATGGGTCGACGGAATTTCCCGAAATATTGGTGAATTCCATAGACTTAGGATCAGTATTGTATCAGTGTAAGCTTTCATCAGGAGCTCTCAAATAAACTTCCACCCCCCTAAAAACTGTGGAATACTCTTTTATTTCTGCTGCTTCACCTCTAGGCTGTCCCCTCCCCCCCCCTTCACACACACACAAACACTCGTTTGAGACGTAGAAGACACTGTGGTCAATGGACTCATTCTGATTAATCTCACACTGGACTGACATAACTATCATCGTTCATTTTGTTGTGTGTCGTATTGAAATCATGGTCATAGTATTAAAGTGGAACCGTGGGTGTGTATATTTATTTGTTTGGTTGTTTATTTATTCATCTATTTTTTAAAAATTATTTTTTTATTTTTTTTTGTTTATTCCTATTTATATATGTGTTTATTTGTTCTATCATCTCTTTTTTTGTCTTTCACTCTATCTTTCTTTCTGTCTCTTTTAGATTAAGATTGTTAACTCTGTCCCACAAATTAATATTACGACAGAACTTTTGGAGATTCGTGTTTTAAACAGAATACAGAGGAGATAATCAAAAGAGCCAATGCCTAAACGTGATCAGGCAAGCTTTTGCTGAGACTGTGTAGTCATGAGCGAAATTATGCTCAGATTGATGCGCTCCTTCCGTGCACGTCGAGCATGGCAATGAAAGAAGGCTACTCTATAGCCACTGAACAAACTGACGGGTTTGCGTGAGTGAATCGAACAGGACAGGTTATGGTTATTCATGTCCAAGTCGGACTGCCACTCATCATTCCCTGGGAAATGTGGTCACAAGGCCTCACTTAACCACTATGACTGCAAGATATAGACCTTCCTATCTCTTAGATCTTTTGACTTAGGGTCATTAACTTCTCCCCGACTTCAAAGCCGTGTTGATCCATCCATCCATCCATCCATCCATCCATCCATCCATCCATCCATCCATCCATCCATCCATCCATCCATCCAT